>JAEVLN010000016.1:2035681-2224903 GCA_018350325.1 Globodera rostochiensis | reverse complement strand
TGGGATTTTTTTGAATTTTTTAATAATATCTATCTAATGTGGTTGTTGATATATCTGCCATTGTGTTTTTGCCGATAAAATTAAATTAATTAAATAAACAAAAAAAAGTAGCCGCAGAAAAAATAACCAAAAACTAGAGTAGCACAGCGCTAACAATTCTGTTTGTTTACAAAAAGGTAAAAGTAAAAATTACGTAGGTGAAACAGAGCTGGTCGAGGATAATCAGTAGGGTTGTTGGTTTTAAGCCAAACCGAACCGTAGAACTGGGATTTTTTTGGTTCGGTTCTTGGTTCCGGCTCGGTTACCCGAAAAGCTCTAGATGGCTCCAAACGAATTCTAGAAAAACTGAGTTTATTCCGATTATCAAAAATGTTTGGAAACTTTTGATCATAAGGGTGTTTGTGCAAATGCGGTGCGCATTTGATCAATGAAAAAATTTTTTATAAAGGATCTTAACAAGCAAAATTTGAATTTTATTAAATTTTTAGGATGATTTTTGAAAAAATTATTGATCTTGATAAAATTATTGCATTTTTCTTAAGAAATTTTTGAAAAAATTACGAAATAAGCACAAAAATCGTCAAATGCCTAAAATAGGTGTAAATTTTACAAATAGATTTTGTCTTTAATAAAAAGCATAAGTTAAATTTTTGCGTTTCTTTTTGTTAATAAATGTAAATTATCTTAATGATAAATAAATTTAAAACTAAAAATCCTTCATTTCGTTTTGCTCACCGTTGTGGTGGCGCCGTTCTCGTCGCTGTCGTTGGCGCTCTCCGGCTCGTCTTCCTCCTCCTCCTCCTCCTCTTCGCGATTTTGCGTGCTGCAAACGTGCGCAACAACAACATTTGCCAACGACTCGCCAATGTGCTGTCCACCCATCAACGGTTCAGCAACGGCGGCACCACTCCATTCAATCGGTTCGGCAACAATTGGCGCAAAATTCCCCTCGCCAACTGCTGAAATTAATTGATCAAAAAATTTCATTAAAAATAGACCTTTTGCATGAGCAAAAAACAAAGTTAAAAATTCCTATTTAATAATTTTTTAATTAAAATAATTTATTTAATATAGTTAATTTCACATTTTTTTTTAAATATTTTGACAATGATTTTGCCAATATTCAAAAAATTTTGATATTTTGTGACTGGAAAAAAGTCAAACATACAAATCGATGTGATAATGCTGCTGCCTGCGCGGGAAAGCAGTTGCCAACGTGACTCTCCGTTGAACAATAGGACATATGGGAAGGACCCTTTCGGAAATTTGCATTGCGACCGGACTTTCAGACGAAAGAATTCGACGACGTCGTTGACCTTCAGACCGCTCAGACGCCCCGACAGTTCGCCCCAGGCATGCAGTGCCAACTCCTGCCCGTCCGCACCGTTGAACACCAAACGCACGTCAAATCCCTCCAAATTGCCCTGCGTTTGAAATGGTCCTGCCGCGCACACAATGCCGACCACGCGTCTGAAAAGAATTGGCATAGCCATTAGCGATGTTACCGGATTTGACAAAAAAAAATTACTTCATGACCATTTCTTCCGTCCAGTCCAATAATAACCATGCCAGATTGGACAGTCCATTCTCACCAATCGACGGCACGTCGGCAGCGTATGGCGGATTCACATCCACCATACGCTGCAGTTGACGAGCATTTATGCGGCAAACTGCGTCCCGGATATGCTCGGGCACGCCCTGTACAAAATGATCGATAAACAGAATTTATTAAAAGCGAACTGATAAAAAAAGATTTTAAATAAAATTTTTAAAATAATTAAAATTATTTATTTTGCAAGAAAATTTAAAAAAGAATTATAAAATATATATTGAATTTCTACCTGAAGTCCAATGGCACTGGTGCTGGCCAAAAGCTGGTTGTCAATGCCAACGCTTGGGCTGTTCATCGCACCCAGCGGACGAGTGCAAATCGCCGTGCCAAATTCCTGAGCAAAAATAAACAAAATTATTTCAAAAAATTTCAACAATTTTAAGATTTTTTGAATATTTAAATTCAAATTTTGATTTTAAACCCCTTAATTCCGTTCCCGTAACAAAGCTTGACAGAAATCATTTTGAAATATTTAATATTTTTTTGCATTTAAATACTTATTTATTTTTGATTTTTTTGATTCAAAAATTTCCCACCATTTCACGCCCACTAGGGGTGATTGGTTCGTTGTTGTTGTTGTTGGCACTGCTGCTGCTGCTGTTGCTGCATCCGCCAACATTTTCAGGATCCAAAACGCTGCGGGGGCGCTTTCGACCGTTGCGCACCTGAAATGCAATTTAGAATTGTCCGAGGCAAATTCCTGAGCAAAATAAATTTAAATTATTATAAAAAAAAGATTTATTTTGAATATTTAAATTCAAATAAAAATTTTCAAAATTGTTCAGCAAACATGAAATTCAAAAAATGAATTTCTAAAACAATTGATTTTAATCCCCTTAATCCCTGAACAAAAAAGCTTGACAAATCATTGTTAAAAATATTTTTATTTTGCATTTAAAATACTTATTTAAATTTTACATGTTTTGGAAATTTTAAACAAAAATTCACTCACCATTTCACGCCCGCTGGGGGTGATTGTTTCGTTGTTGCAGTTGTTGTTGTTGTTGCCACTGCTGCTGGTGCTGCATCCGGCGGCACCATTTTCTGGATCCAAAGCGCTGTGGGGGCGCTTTCGCCCGTTGCGAACCTGAATAAAATTTAGTTTTGTCCAAACATTTGTATTAAATTATTTAAACCCCCCCCCCCCATTATTTAATTCAAATTTCATTATTTTTTCACGTTGTTTACCTCCATCAGTGTTCCTCCATCGGCCTCAAACGTTGGCTGCAGAAGATGCGCCAAGTCGTTCTGTTCAATCAGTGCCGGAACGTTTCGCCCTGCCGTCGTTCTCGAGCGGCGCGCCTTGTTGCCATTGTTCGGCGGCTTCCCGTTGCCCCCACCGTTGTTGTTGTTGTTGTCATTGTTGTTGCTGTTGTTGCCATTGGGGATGCCATTCGGAGTGCCGTTGCTGTTGCTTTCGCCGTTGTTCATTTTGAGCGGTTGATAAATGCTTTTTGCTGTAAAAAATGAAAATTTTATTAAATATTTTATGCAAAATTGGTCAAAAGGGAAGAATTGGGTCGGAGAGAAGAGCTAAGAATGGTGGGCAGGGGAAGAAAAGTTGGCAAATGAACTGAAGAGTCCCCCCGGCCTGATAGTTCGCCGTGTTTTATCGGCTGAAGCAATCTCTGTAAAACGGTTGGGCCAACAACCGCTCGTCTGCCCGCCTCCTGATGGCATTTAACTGTTCTTCCCCCCCCCCTTTACCCACTGGTGCCCTCCCTTCCCGCACTGGAGTCGTTTACGCTAAATATTACGCATAAAAACAGCTTTTAAAAACCCGCGTTTTTTAAAAGTAAAAATTAATTATTTTTAACCATTAGATTATTACGCAAAGATACTGTTATAACCTATTTTTTTGAATCAATTAAAAAAATAAATTATTGCCAACCAGTGCCTACTTCAATAAATTATTCAAAACTCCAATGTCTTTTCTACAAATATACGAAATTATAAAAAATATATTCTAACTAAATCGCGGATATTTAGGTCTGCTGAGCCGGATTCAGCAATTCATCTTCAATTTCTGAAAACAACTTTTAAAAACCGCATTTTTTAAAAGTAAAAATTTAATTATTTTTAAACCATATTATAAATTATCACGCAAAGATACTGTTATAACATATTTTTTTGAATCAATATTAAAAAAAATAAATTATTGCCAACCAGTGTCTACTTATTTATAATTAAAAAACAAAAAGTGGATAAAAATAAAAATAAATTATTCAAAACTCCAATGTCTTTTCTACAAATATACGAAATTATAAAAAATATATTCTAACTAAATCGCGGATATTTAGTTCTGCTGTGTAGGATTCAGCAATTCATCTTCAATTTCTAATCGGTTGATAGAAAAAAGTTTTTTGAATTGTTCGAAAACTAAATTTTAAAAAAATAAACAGAGAAAGTAGAACATAGCATCTTGATTAATTTCAGATTTAAAGATTTTAAAATATAAGGAAAAAATGAATAAATTGATTAATCAAAAAATTAAATTTACAAGGATATGGAAATTTAATAGGCTAACTGAGCTAAGCATTATATTCATTTATCAAAGAAAACAGAATTTAATAAATAATTTTTAAAGTTCATTAACAATTTATACCATGGCCAATAGTTTTCATGTTTAATCATTTTTTCAAGTTTTTCAATACAATCTCCAAAATGGAATTAAATTCGTACAATTAATAAATCACAATTTAGAATCAGCATATAATTCACAATTCAGTCAACTTACTGGAATTATGTACATAAAAGGTTAAAATCTTGCACAGCTTTAAAGCAGTATACAATTACAATAATAACATAATTAATGAGTAGCATAGAAGTAAAAGCCACTCAAACGATGGACTATAAAAAAAAGTTAATCAACAAAAGGGTATAAAACCGATCAATATAAAAAAGATTCAAATCTTATACGTGCTGGAAATATCGCATAAAAAACATCAACATAAAACAAAAGGGTATCATCTATTGCATGGCAAAATTTCCCTTTGTAACGACCAAAGTCAATATCTGCATACCAAGCTTCGCCGTGATCGCCATTACAAATCCAAGAAATAAAAAACAATAAAAGTCAAAAATCAAATGCAAAAATTAATTTAAAAAATTCATAAGCAAAATTTTTCAAATTGTCAACGACAGCGACTACCACTAAATATTAATATATTTAAAATAAATTACTATTAAAATTATTTTATAAATTTTCTTCCCTATTATTTTTAAAAAATATTACAAAAGGCTAAAAATAAGATTAGTTTGTTATTTTAAATAATTTATGATGACTTTCATTTCTCCTCTATTCCAATCGGGCGTGATTTCAATTTCATTTAGAATAACAATTTTTATTTGGATTTATTTTTATCGAATTCTTCTAATCTGATTTTATAAATACTTTAATTATTATATATAAGCCGATAATCTGTCTTTGGAAATATTAATAATTATTATTTCAATATCTTAAAATTACAAATAATGCCGACACTGTTTTGAAATTTTTAAACCTGCATAATTTTTATTTTTATATAACTTCGACGTTCCCGGCAGTGCCATGTGGACGTACAGTTGTCCCTAGGCCCTTAGACTTATTATATTTTTTATGCAACATTTTTTAGTGACATACTCTAATTTACTGATACAAATAAAGAATCTCACTTTGGAAGTAGCAAAGTATTACAAATTCATATTTTTTCAATAATAAAACTAGAGAAAATTAGCAATTATTAAAAAATATAAAGCATGGGCTTTGATATAAAATAAACACATTACCGAGCGATTTTTCATAAAAACGCGCTAAAATTGCTTTCAAATTCTTAAAATAAAATTAAAATTATTAATGAAATAATTATTTGCACTAAAAATTCAGAAATATTAAAAAAGAAGATTCAAAGTCACCCCTTCATTGCTGCATTGCCATCTCGACAGTTATTGAAAAAACAAGATGCTTTATAATTTTATATATAATTATTTTATCTATTTGTAACTTTATTGTTTTATTCGCTCAATTTATTATTAATTTTTTTATTCTCGAACAAATTAAAAATTGATTGGTTAATGTTTTTTGCGGGCCAAATATGTCAATGCCATAAGTAAAGCAATCCGATGTCCGTCCGGGGATTTCCCACTAAAATTGCTCCAAAGTTCGAAAAGCAATTTTCAAAGCAAATCTTTTCCGATCGTGTTGTATAACCTATCAAAAATTAAATAGAAATTTGTAATTTATTCAGAGCTTAACAATAAATTATCTGATTTGTTTTTGTTCAACGAATTAAATTATAATCTTTTTCAAACACGCGACCGATAAGAAAATGATAAAGTTTAACCGTTCAGCCATATGCGCTTTTCTGATCTAATTTTAGAACTAATTTAAGAAAACGTCTGAACAAATGTTCCTTCAATATCCATTTTATGCGTAACCCCTGGCTAAGTCCATAATCAGCACGCATCATCGAGAACTCGCAAGATTGATCTTGTCAGCCTTTGCTCAACTTTCAAATGGCCGCCTTCAAATTGTTAAGTCAATAGCCTAGATGATAAGAAAACGTTCAATCAGCGGAATCTACACGCAATTGATCAGATGAGGGTCGCATCGTTCTTTTAGCCAAACATCTGGAAATGCTTTGATTCTGGAGGCATCACTAATCCATGATCTTTGTAATTTTTTGGCAGTTTTTTATCCTAAATGATGCCCTTACTTCTCAAAAATTTTTTAAATAATAATTTAGAAAATAACTTCAATGGTTTCGATTTTGCAGAATTTTTTTAACTTTTATATTTGTACAGCTAACGAAAATGCATTTTATTTTATTAAACATTTTGCATTCTTTAAGAATAATTTGTATTTTTAACATCTTTTTAATGGTTCATCCCTTCGGGTAAATCCGTTCAGTTTTGATTTGTTTGGTTTTTATTTTTTTGATTTCATTGTAGTTAGTATTTATTTATTAGAAGTTTTGAATTTATGTTTGTATTTTCGTTGTAAAGTATTATTTGTTTGTTCATAGATTTTTTTTTGAATAAACTATTTTTGTCCTCGGTTTCTCTCTTCGATGGATGTAATCAAAGCTTTGGCAAAAATGTAGATTGATTGAACTTAACCCAACAAAGTTAAATACTTCAGCTCAACTCCCAACTTAGTGTTAGTTTGTATGTTAGCGGTCGTATTGTGAGAATTTATTATTCTGAGGACTTATTTATTTATTTATTTTAAGATTTATCCAAATAATCAGGCCGTAGGTACTGTAGCGAGTATTTTCTTCAAATATAGTTTTGGTATGAATTAGCTGGCCCAGCCTTAATAATCCCGGATTTAACAAAGTATTATTTTTTAATAAAGTTTCTTATTATGATATGTTTTGCTTAATAAATGTTTTGCTCGCAACAAAGTACATCTTTGTGCTGCAGTCTATTTTCTGTCTCCATTATAGTAGTTGCTTTTTCAAATATTGGTTGAACCGTAATCGTCATTTAAAAATTGAAATGTAAATATTTAAGGAATCGTCAGCATTTATCAAATTTTAAATAATCGTCGTTTGGCTTAATTTTTAGTAATTTAATAAATTTTTAATGTATAAGCAGATTTATTGCAATAGAAAATAAAAATTAGAAATTTTAGCTGCTTTGTAGTTATAGGGTTGAACCTTTTTTTATTTGCTCATCGTATTTATAATATTTTAATGCTATTGTTTTATTTTTAATTGAACAATATAACAGTTTAAATTTTTTTAGGGTATTTTTTAATTTTTTTCAAAAACTATTTAAAATCCATTTTAAAATATATGTTTAAATTAATTATTGAGTTTAAAATAATTTTTTTTTAAAAACCTTATTGATATTATAATTTTAACTTTAATTTTCCAGAGAACGTTTTAAACAAGGCCCGTTAATGAGAACATGTGTCGTTTCATAGCAACACATTTTTTCTGATTTTGGAATTTTCTGGGTGCGATAGTCTAGGAAGTTATAAGCTTAATTTGAAAATTCATTTGGTGTTATAATCGTTTGGATTTTTGTAATCCCCGCTGTGCTATTTTGTATTTTTGTCGTTTTTATGTAGTTTGGCCGAAAATATTCGCAAATTTTTGTATCTACTTATAAATACTATTTAATATAACACACCTCCAATCGCGAATTGTTCAGTGCGAACAGAAGGCGCTATCAGCTCTTGCGTAGACAGGCTTTATAGATGTTAGTGCCTCCGTTCTCTGCGAAATTCATGTTTAAGCAAAGTCCTTTTGGCCAATTTTTACCTTATGTTTTATTAAAATATTTTTAAACTATTTATATAACTAGAATAGAATTAAATCTTAGAGTTAAAATTTGGTTTTTATTTTGTATTTTAAAGGAATTTAACGGAAAAGGAATTCCTCCATCGTTGGTAACCTTATAAAACTGTTTTTTAATTAAGAAGTTTATTGTTTTTCTGAACATTCCAATTAATTTTTTACCTTTTTGTTTACAATTATATATAATTATTGTTAAGTTTGGTGAGTTTAGTACTTTTTAATTTTTTTTTTTTACATATGACTATTTTTATATTATTTTATTTTGTTTATTTTAAATAAAATTCTTTATAATTAGATGTGTTTGACTTTTTAATGTATAGGCAATTAGGAATTTAATTAATAAATCAAATAATACTTAGAACTATAAATAAAATAATAAAGGCTATAAATCGTGCATCAGTCCTTGGCCATCTTGAAATACCAAAAATCAATTGGCGACTTATGTCTATATTCCTTGATTCATTTGAGCGCTTCTGTGATGTTTATTATATTTAAACCTCTGGCTTTTCTGACTGTCAGTATAGTTTGGCTTTTGATCGTACTTCAAGGGATCAATCAATATGTATCATTAATTTTCCCTTTTGTTATTTTGTTTTTTGAATATTTAGTATGGGGCCGATTTATGTGTAGAAATTCAATGTTTGGTTAAAAATTAAAATAAATATATACGAGTTCTACGAGCAAGGTCAGAATAAAATAGATTTTATACAAGATGTTTATATTTACGTGAATATTAATTATTTGTTTCGTTAATTATGAATATTAAAAAAATTTAACCATTTAGTATTAACACCAAACTATTTTATTTGTCATAAAATCAACTCTCCAAATTGTGTAAAAAATGCAACATAATTAACAATTTATTTAATTATAAAGGTGGCACTTCACCTTGTTAGTTTTGCATTCATTATTTGTACTTTTTAGTTGTTCAGCTGTTTTTCCTTTAGATTAACAAATATTTGAAAGTATCTCGCTCTTAACAAATATTTGAAAGTATCTCGCTCTTCTCTCGATAATCGAATAAATTATAAAAATGTTTTGAAAATAAAATTTTTTATGCTGACTCAAACGAAAAGTTTATATTGAAGAATTATTACAAACTTTAAATAAACAAAAATTGAGTTGTATAATTTGAGTTTTTTCAGACCGGTTGCATTTCGAGATGACTATAACTTGGTCATTATTTTGGTTGTATTCAGTGAATTAAAGAAAAATCAAATTTTTTTACAGTAGTATGCAGCTAATAAATTTTGTTCGTTATATTTAGCCGCTGTGAGGTGCTTCCTTTTCCTAGTCGTGTACATTAATTGATTTTTTATTATTAAAAAATACAAAAAGTATAATAAAATTAGATTGTATAAATCATATTTAAAGTTTCAATTCAATATTTTTTAGTAATGAATTTTTTTTCTTTATTCTGATGTATATAACTAATTAAATGTGTATAGATGTAAAATAATTTGTCGCAACTATTCAAAATTTATTATAAATTTAAGATAATTATCTTTTAAATATGCATTTAAATTTTAAACATACATTTGCTTTATTATTAATAAAAATGACTGTTTAATTTTTTCTTAAAAATAATGAAATTGGCAAAGTTCAAAAAGGTGTCAAACTAGTGGCAAGTGTGAAAATGTGGCTAATTTTTAAAATTGTGGCATTAGCCACTAAAAGAGGGCATTTATACGAAAATGGTCGTAAACAATAAAACTTCAAATTAGATAATAAATATAGTTTATATTTGAAGCATATGTATTCTTATTTAGAAAGAATAGGACTAAATATTGGGAGCCTAACAAAGCTATTCATAACAAACTTCGTGTGGAAGCATCGAGACTTTCCAAACATTATGATCGATTCTTTAGACAAAACAAACCAATAAATGGGAAAATAACGTTGAAACTAATGATTTTGGTTTACTTTTTGACTTATCGACAGTCCGGGAATTAATAAAAATATAAAATAACCACTTATTTTATCTTTTAAAAATAACAATATACCATAATGCATTTAAACTGAATTCATAAAATCTTTTTTTTTAATTGTATAAAAAATAAAAAAATAAATAAAGCTTATGATAAGAACAAGCTTTTGATCAATATTAATTTTTTTGACTGCTCTGATGGAAACAGTCTAAGGTACAAAAAGTATCATGCTGCCAAATCCTTTGCTAAAAAAAGCGATCTTAAATGTGATAATATAATAAAATTAAAAATAAATGTTACGGTATGCTTGAAAAACAATGTTTGACAATAATTAATAAATTCAATAAAACATTAAAAATAATTGATATCAAAGATTTATAAAAATTTATATTACTGTTCAAAAAAGTAACTAAAAAATTATTAGATGGGTGCGTTGATGACCAAATTACTCTAACCGTCTGACTCTATCTTTTTAGCACACTATTTCTTCAAAAAATAAAATGTTCAAAAAAGTAACCAAAAAATTATTAGATGGGATGCGTTGATGACCAAATTACTCTAACCGTCTGACTCTATCTTTTTAGCACACTATTTCTTCGAAAAATAAAATGTTTAAAAAAATTACTCTAACCGTCTGACTCTCTCTTTTTAGCACACTATTTCTTCAAAAAATAAAATGTTCAAAAAAATAACTAAAATAATTTTTAGATGGGGTGCGTTGATGTCCAAATTACTCTAACCGTCTGACTCTCTCTTTTTAGCACAATATTTCTTCAAAAAATAAAATGTTCAAAAAAATAACTAAAATATTTTTTAGATGGGGTGCGTTGATGACCAAATTACTCTAACCGTCTGACTCTCTCTTTTTAGCACACTGACTCTCTCTTTTTGCACACTATTTCTTCAAAAAATAAAATTTTCAAAAAAGTAACTAAAAATTATTAAATGGGGTGCGTTGATGTCCAAATTACTCTAACCGTCTGACTCTCTCTTTTTACCACCTATTTCTTCAAAAATAAAAAGTTCAAAAAAGTAATTAAAAAATTATTAATGGGGTGCGTTGATGACCAAATTAGTCTAACCGTCTGACTCTCTCTTTTTAGCACACTATTTCTTCAAAAAATAAAATTTTCAAAAAAGTAATTAAAAAATTATTAGATGGGGTGCGTTGATGACCAAATTACTCTAGCCATCTGACTCTCTCTTTTTAGCACACTATTTCTTCAAAAAATAAAATGTTCAAAAAAGTAACTAAAAAATTATTAGATGGGTCTTGCGTTGATGATCAAATTACTCTAGCCATCTGACTCTCTCTTTTTAGCACACTATTTCTTCAAAAAATAAAATGTTCAAAAAAGTAACATATATTTTTAATTGTTGGTTTTATTAGCATATTATAATTTAAAATTACAGAAATGCTCATTGCGAATTGAAGCGAGCCATTCTAGTCAAAGGGTAAGTAAAAAAGCCGGTTTTCGGTTTCGATTCGGTTAACCGACGTACAAATTATCCCAGGCCTATATTACATAAACGGCTGTTTTGGATAATAAAACAAAATTATTTTTTCCTGTTAAATAAAAATTTCAACTTCAATGAGCATTTATTTATGTGCAGACTTGCGCAAATTGACAACCAAATTTTTTTTGAGGTAATTTATAAAATTTTATTATTGCAAAATCAAAAGCTTCTTACATAAAGGTTCAAATATATTTATCAAATGCATCAATTTTTTATATGCAATAAACGTTAGTAATAAAATAATATATAATAATTAATTTGAAAAATACAAAAAAAAAGAGGAAAATTGTTAAATTTCAAAAATATTTAATGAAGACACAATGTTACTCAATATGAATTAATTATAAACAATAAATAGGCAAAATCTTTAATTTGACAGTAAAATAATATACCTCTGCCTAAAAATCTATCTTTAAATAAAAAAAACTATATAATTAAATAAATATTATTAGAATGAGAAACATGGCTGTTAATTTTTGTGCAATTACTGAATAAATTGATTTGAGAGTTTCGGCTGATATACCAGCGGGTGCCGAATAAAATTATAAAAGTTAAGCGATGTTAAAAATATGAAAAGAAAAATAGTATTCTTGTCAAAACTTTAATTTTAAACTAATTTTTTTTTGTTAACACATTATATATCATTCGCGCTTCTTTATTAATGGCAAATTGTTATAAAGTAAAACCTGATATCTGTTTAATATAAATTGATAGTAAATTACTAATTAATAAAGTATAAGAAAACACTAAAATTACAAACAGTGCCTATTAAACCTTCAAACAGGGTTTGGCGAAAATACGAGCAAGAAGAATTTGTACTATTATAATAGAAACTGTTCATTAGATAGACGATTATTTAAACCACCATTTTTAATTGTTGAAGCGCTTTTAACGATTTTTAGTTGTTACGGGACTGGGTCAAACTTGAATAAATTTAAACATACAATTAATTATAAACTGAATGGACTTCATATAAAAATAAAACAAAAAAACCCCAAAAAAATAGATTTTAAAAAATCTCAAAAAAGCGAAAAAACAAGTATACATTTAAAAAATCACAGACATTGAAGTTTTGTTCTGTCTACATATTGCTAAAAAATATTTTATTTAATAAAATACAAATTTTTTTTAATATAGATTTACACGATGCATCGACTAAAGTATATAAAAATAGTTATAGAAAATTATTAACTAAATATAAAAGACAAAAGGTTCATAAACAAGAGTGAAGGTCAAAAATTTAGTAATAAAACATTGTAATCAAATAAAAGACCATTAAATAATGGCAACATTAAAATAAAAGATGGGAAATATTTATGTATTTATAAAACTGAGTATACTTAAATATATAATAAATTAAATCAGAGCCAAGGAACAAAGATCCCCGCAAGACAAAATATGTTGAATTAAAAGGTGATATGTCACAGATTTGGCAATATTTTGCAACTATTAACGACAAAGCAATCTGTCAGTTATGCGGGTCGATTCTCGCATGTAGAGATAAATCGACTAGGGCTTTGGGCCACTAAAATATAAAAAGAAAAATAGTTATTATTGTCAAAACTATAATTTTAAATTAGTTTTTTTTTGTTATCAAATTATATATCATTCGCGCATCTTTATTTAAGACATGCAAAAAAGTGAAAGCTGACATATAGACAAATTATTATGATATTTATTGTACGGGAATTACAGACCCCGTAATATACCGCCATGTTCTTTAAGAAAAACAATGCTGACGCAATTTTTGAAGCGTTTTATAAAATTCAGAAAATAAAAAGTTAATCGCAATTAATTGGATACAAATTCATCGTTAAATTTTTTTTTCTCTATTATCCAAAATAATATTTGAATAAAAATTGTGGCATCAGTTTGAAAATAAAATAAAATAATGGGGCATACATTGTGCAAGACGAGCCGTTTTTAAACACATTGGGAGCAAACCGAACAAAACTTCAATATAAATCTTTAATCTTGACCAAACATGTAAATAAAAAGCTGCTAAAAAGTGACACAATTCGAACAATAATAAAGTTGGGTTTACAATTTGTTAACTAGCTGGCTGATAAGAAACCTATGCCTAGATATCACGACTGGGTCGAGGTCAAGATTTAAATTCGATGTAAAAAAATATTCACACATATGTAAAATTGATACACATCTGTTATCATAAATTTAACACAAAAATCAAACAATGCTAAATTGAAAAGAATTTATTATAAATGTAATTTTTTTTTTGATATCCGGAAAATCTAAATCACTAATAGAGCTTATAAAATATCCAAGAAATAGAATTGCTGCTTTATTAAATTTAAAATTGTCTTTAAAATATATTTTAAGGATTTAAAGGGATATCTTTTATCTGGATAAATGGAAATAAATAAAAAGGTTAAGAGGATGAAGGAAAAAATTGTGCTGCATTTTAGCATGACCTTGGAAGAAACATCCTTCTGCAGATTTCTCTAGACAAACTTTAATATAAAAATATTAAAAAAGCGAAAAAAATCCGAGTAATAAGACCCAAATGTTTTATCAACATTAAAAAACTTTATTCGAAATTTAAAAAATTAACAATTTATAGAAATTCACAGTAAATCAATGAAAAAAATTAAGATAAAATGTGGCCCAAAAAATAAAAACATTTATTAAGCTAAACGGTGTTATGCGACGTGCTATTATAGCAAAAATGTTTTCCAAAACTTATTAACAACAATTTGATGCAATTTGTAAAATTAGAAAATTATAAATAAATATTAATGAAAATGATTAAAATTAAATAGTTATTAATAATCTTTTTTAGTAATTTAAATAATAATTTTGTCATTATTAATAAATTTAAATTAAACATGATTTACTCATTTGCAACTTTCTCCAACAATATTGAACGATGGATATAAAGCACAAATCTAAAAAGATTAAAAATGATTTATCGCATCGCCAGATTAATATTAATAGGAAAGATATTAATTTACTTAACTTTTATAAAATTGCACGCATAAGCATCAACACCAATTATTTTCATAATTTTATAAATTAAATTTGAAACTATTTTCAATGAAGAGCACCAAAACCTTCTCACCGGTAAAGAATTCTCTATGCCCTTGAATTACCTAAAATAAAATAAGCGAATTTAATTGACCTTAGAATTAATCTTTAACAAAATTATACATTGTGTTCGAATTAAGTGTATATGTAAAATTTAAATGCGGCAATTTCAATTACAATAATTTTTTTAAAGACTTTTAAGAAGATAATGATACTGGTTTCGAATTAAAACATAAAAGAGAAAATGAAATAAAATAAAAGCCAATTTCAGACCGTTAATAATCATTTGTTTTCAAACATAGTTAGATAATGAAAGATATCAAAGATTAAAGAAGAGCATGACAGAAATGAAGACAGATCTTGATGCGATAAAGAGGGACCCACGCTAACCTGTTTTTGATACAGTAAAAAGCAAGATAAAAATTATTAACATAAAACTCAAAAAACTAAATCAAAAATAAAAATTTGTTTTTTAAATTAGAAATTTAAAATTGAAAATTAAAGCAATGTATAACAGATAATTATTATTTGATTCAACATAAATAAAGTAAAAAAGACTTTTAGTGATCAGCTTAATCTGTTTTTAAAACAGGAGTGCATTTATGGTTCGCATAAATAAAGGATTACATTTATTTTACAATTAAAATTTAAAATCAAAGAAACAAAATAAAGTACATTCAAACAAGGTTTAAAAACAATTTATTAATTTAAATTGTAAATTAATATCAAAAAGCTGAAAAAAATTTGTGTGCCGATGGGGAGACACTAGAAATTTAGACCCCTTAAATTTGAAACCCAAAATTGATCAATACCAAAAAATTGCAATTTTTAAAATAAGGTTTACATAAAATTATGAAGTAGCATATGATAAAATGCTTTTATTATGTGAGACCCAATACAATTATTTTATACACCGCTCATCAATGACATTTGCGTCAGAGCCAGTGTCGAGGTAGACGTGGACGGGCGTTTGGTTCAGCAATATTTCGACTTTCAGTAATGATAATGCGTTGATCGGCCGGTATGCCATTCCAATTCGGAGGTGGCCGACCCGCTTATTCCAAGGCTTGGAGTGCAATTGCTTTCGCCACGCTTGCACGCTGTCGCATTGGGTGTTGAGATGCCCGGGAAAATGGCACTTGCAGCATTTTGCGGTTTTGTGCAGACAATTGTCGGGCCGGTGTTCACCTCCACAACGCCAGCATTTCTTGTTGATTGGGGTGGGTTTCCAACCCCTTTTTCCTTGATTATCGGTGGCCGTGGCGTATGGTCTCCTTTTCTGCTGCACGGCGTTCACATTTCGTGAAAAATTCGGCACTTCAAGTGCCCGTGCCTCGGAGATTGTGGACTGATAATTGATCAGATCCTCAACTACGCCGTCGTACCTGACATTTGCGCCATCCGCCGCGAGCTTTACCAGAATGCGTTGGCGCAATGCAGCGTCGCTGTGTGACTTCAATGAGGTCAACAGCATTAGGCAATAAAATTGTTCCTTCTTCAATTCGTCGAATTTGAAGTCCGACAGAAGCTTTTTGTGTCGGTTAATGAATTGGCGAAACTCCTCACCCTCTCCCCTCATCGCTTTCAGGCATTCGTACCTGTCGATGAAAATTGACTGGGGCTTGGCAAATAATTTCTCGAGTTTCTGAATCGTGGTTGCGAAATTGAAGTCTGTAACGACAGCCGGCAACACGGAACGGCTGTACTCGCTAAAAGCGAGTTCGCTCATTTTATTCATGAGACATTTGACTTTCGTCTCGTCCGTTGCCGAAGGAGCAGCACAGTCGAGCGCGAATTTGAAGCGATCGAGCCATTCCGTGACTCGGCTTTTCTCGTCGCTGGGCTCAAACATTGAAACGTCCGGCAGCGCTGGGATAGTGATTGCAGCCTGACTGGTGGGCTGCCCAGCGGCCGGTGCGTTGGTGAGCAATTGAGCAATCTGTTGCGATTGCTGTTGCACCAATTTTTGCTGTTGGTCCATCTGCTGTTGCTGCTGCGTTAGCAATTTGATGAGCTGATCGATATTTGGTTGCGTCATCCTTTATTGATTGTTTGTTGACCGCGCCCGGCGGATTCTTTCCTTGTTGAACTTGTTGGAAAAACCGCACCTAGCGGATTTTTCTGTAGAATGAAGATTAACTGCACATGGCAGACCTTTCTCCCGCCTAGGGTATACTCGGTTTTTGACGAATCACGTTTAACCGCACCTAGCGGATTAAACGGGTTGAAAACGATGAAATGTTTTTGGTCCGACGAGTGTAGTACGGCAATTCGGGACCTGTCCGCAATTGCTTTATTTCCGTTTCTGTTCGAATTCAGAACGGGCGTCGCCAATCTGTTCGGTCCGGGTAAGGCCGGGAATAGTCAAATGGCCGAACAGTTATAATAAAATACGTTTATTGCCAAACAAATAAAAGGTCGACAGAAGGAGATAAGATGCAGTCAATTCGACTGCATCAAACAATAAGTAAAAAGGGAATGAATGACCAATAACTCATAGGTCACAGGTAATGCAAAACGGGGGTGTGTCTGACTCCGTAGTGGGAGGGCAGACACCCATAAACAATGGAGGGAATGGGTCAGAGGAAGGACTAAATGGTGGGAGGGCAACAAACAGATAAATGGGTTTGAATGTCGTCGGGTGCTTTCACCCGAACAGTGATAAAAACAAAAAATAATGATTGCTATTCCTCAAAAATAAAATTGTTTTAAATAACTTTTGCAACATTTAAATTAAACTGTTATAAAATTTGAATAATAAATTTGTTATAGTCCTTATGTATTCCAATAAAAAATCATTCTGCCGGCCGTTTAAATTCTTTTCAATACATTTAAGTAAAAATAATTATGATTAAAATTATATTTAAATTATTTTTATATTAAAACGTTATTATATTTTATCAATCCTTTGATCCCTTTGAATCCTTAAATTTTAATATTAAATTGAAAAAATGCTTTATTTATAATTTTAAGCACACTCTCAAATCGATTTGCACTGCAAGTTCGGCTATTGCGCCAATAGTCAATTTCCTTTTTTTATTTTTTTAAATATTAAATTTATATGTTATAATTATAATTTCTATTGTTGTCTTGATTTAATATTTTGTTTAAAACATACTTTAAAATAACTTTTGACATTATGCAAATGTTTGATTTTATATTTTATTTTAATTTCGATTTTTTTTGTTTTAGGATACTTCGCAATTGATCAGATTCAACTAATCAGAATATTTCCTAGAATAATTTGTTTAAATTCTTAATATATTTGCGATTAACTCTTTATTAGAAACGCTGCTGTTTGACACGAGCATTAAAGAATTCAAAGTCAACAGTTTTGTTAATAATTATTTTGAAAATGCAATTTAGGCATTGATTAAATTGTCGTGGCATGGAAAGTCATAATCGCTTGTAAAAATTTAAGCTTTAAAAACTTTAGATTTTTCCATCCTTTGTTTTTTATGAATTTGGGCAGATGTTCTTAAATACTTATTGTTCTGAGACTGACTTGAACCTTTCCCATTATCAAAAACTCAACAGAGTTTATTATTTAATTTGGGTTGTTTGCTCAATTGGAGGCTTAAAGCATTTTAAATTTATAAGTTATTTTTTTGTAATTTATTGAAATAATAATTCCAGTTTTCATCTTTTTATTGTATAATTTCATAAGCCTCGGTCTAATGCTAATATAAAAAAAGTTAGCGGAACATGTTAAAATCATTAGTGTGGAAAAAATGAATTTAATTTAAAACTAATTTATTTTAAACGTCAATATGGTAATATTATTGAATCTTTATTACTTACGTTCGTATTTATCCTAATTGATTACAAACATTTTATTAATTTTTATTTTATATAATAAACAAATGGGGGTACCATTAATTGAAAAGAAATATAATTGTACTTATTTTACTAATACTTGTATGACTCGACTACACAATTTTAAAATAAACACACCTCCGTTCAAGTAATACAAACAATAAAGGCGGTTTCGCATCAATTATAATATGAATAAATGAATTTTAATAAATGGTTTACAAGAATTTATGGATATTGTAAGGATCATTTAAAAAAATCGTCAAGGTTTTTTATATTACATAATATGAAAAACAATTTCAAAAAGTTTTTTTTAAATAAAAAAACTTTGTTTTTTTATTTTTTTTTTTTGTTTCGCAAAGTTTGCCGTTGCAATGGACAAAAAAAAATGGCTGTGAAAAAGATATGAAATACAACTAAAATTATGTTAATTAATTACAAAAAAATTAAAAACTTATAAAGTGCTTTAAGCTTCCATTATAAATGGATTTCTTTTTGTTTTTTGAGTTTTTGTAATAGTAAAGGTTTAAGTCAGTCTCACAACAATAAGGTATTTAATAATTTAGATAAATTATCGAACATCTGCCCAAAGTTACTATTTTTAATTTTTTAGCAGTGCCGTAATTTATCATTTTATAAATGGACAAAATCAAAAATTAATTTGTCATATTGTATTTGTTGAGATTTTAAAAACTTATTTGGGATGTGTTTAATTCCTCATAAGAGGCTAATTTTTTTCCAGAAGCTTTCTTACATTAATGTTGATTCCAGGCATGGACACGGTTATGAATTTCCTTAACCGTAACCGCCCGTCCTCAAACACTTATAAACTTAACCGTCCGTAACCGCCCGTCCTAAAAATCTCATAACCGTTAACCGCCCGTAACCGTGCCCTTTGAAAATTTCATAACCGTTAACCGCCCGCGGTTAGCCGCGGTTAACCGCATTATTTAAAAATCAATAAAGTTTTCCAGATTTCGAAAAATTACAACGAATTTTTTCCGATCATGATATGGCGTCTTTCTAAAATTAAATCAAAATTGATGTGCATTGAACTTAACATGTGATTTTTAGCAGAAAGTTTGTCAATGAAAAAAATTTTTAAATCTCTTTCTAACACTTTCATGATTAAAATCTAAGAAAGCGCGACCGATCAGAGTAATATTTTTCTGTTTTTTGCGCATTAGTTTCCTAAAGTATTTTAAGAAAAGGAGTGGAGATTCGGCGGTGCCGATAGGCGCCGCCGAGGAAAAAAATCGATATCTAACGACTTATGCTGAGTAAAAGCGTCCGAATTTTAGGTAATTGAGTACTAAAATGAACTAATTATTTATGTAAATACTTAGTTAATTTTTTATAGCTTAATTTTTTGCAAAAAATTGTAGGAAAACTAAAAAGAAGGGATATTAAAATATAAAGAAAAATATGAACAGCGGAAGGGGCTAGAAACTAGACCAAATAAAATCAGTATAAGAGCTTCACCACTTAGCCATAGGACAGATAGTACCGGTTGGTGAAATGTGAATAAAAAGTCAAAGAAATTATAAAGGCAAATCGTTCAACCTCAGCAATCAATAAAACAACGGATGCTACGGTTAACCGCGGTTTTAGTGGTCATAACCGTTAACCGACCGTAACCGCCCGTCCTCAAAATCTCATAACCGTTAACCGCCCGTAACCGCGACCTTTTAAAATTCCATAACCGTTAACCGCGGTTAGCCGCGGGTATCCGCGGTTAGCCGCGGTTACGGGTAACCGTGTCCATGCCTGGTTGATTCGTCTCGTTCTTTCACTACGGATGTCATGCAACCTCCAAATTAAGAAACATTTAATTTTTGTGTGTTTTAGTTAAAATTCATTAAAAATTCACATCCTTTTAAATTGTATTATATTTTTGCTTGTCAATGGCTATATTTAAGCTTATTTTATATCATATTATGTTTATAGAATTAATCGATATTTTGTTATTGCTTAAATAAACCATTAAAGCGATCTTTCGCGCTCCAGTTCGTCGCTCAGGTCAAAAATCTCGTCACGCTTTTTTTCAAAATTATCTCTTTTTAATTTGATCACTAGTTATCACACTTATGTTAGGGAAGATTTTAATAATAAATGGGTTTAAATAGTCGGTTATAAAAATATTGTAGAATTTACATTGCAAGATAATCATTATTAACGATTAGGTTTATCTAAATTATAATTTTATTTTCAAAGTTTTGCTTTGCCGAAAGTTGTGATGCATAAAATTTTTTTTAGCAGGAATTTTTAATAAGCTTTATAAAATTTTTAATAGACAATTAATAATTTCAATAGTATATTTAATAATTTTAAGAAAAGGGTTTTGTTTTAAATGATCAGACATTATTTTTATTTCATTTACTGTCATTGTAATTATTTAATGCTATATGTAAATTTTAATATTTATCTTTGATAGATTTTGTTTTCTAAGAAGTTAATTTTTGCTTTTTAATTTTCTTCGAACTTTCAAACGGTATGGTGTTGACCCACCCATTGGGTGATGTCTTCGAGAACCATCTTGAAAAAAAATAAATATTTTTAAATCTAAAAAATTCAAATTTTATTTAACTGAACATCATATTGAAAATATTTTTAGAAATTTATAGGCTAACGCTTTTATTCAAAAAAGAAACGAAAACAATTTTTAGATGGGGTGCGTTATGCCAAATTGCTCTCGTCGTCTGACTCTATCTTTTAGCAATCATTCTATTGCTGGTCAAAATAAAAAATTGCGACAAATAGAATTTACAATACAAACGTTTTAAAAAAAAATAATGTTTCAGCAATACACCAATTTGTAGCTTCTTCTTACCTAATTTCTCAAACAAAGCAAAAATGCGATGTATTAAAATGAAAATTATTTTGTAACCAAAGATCTGCTTTTGACCAAAATAAATTTGGATAATTGTGAACTTTTTAAAACATTAGATATGCTTTATTTGTAATTATAAGATATGTATTGTTTATTTAAAAGGTATATCGTTCTGTTTTATTTATAGTTAATATGTTCCGATTAAAAGCCGTTAACAAAGTATATTTTATTAAAAAAGTGTATATAAAACAAACAAAAATAAACATAATACTTTAAAATAATTTGCGAATTAAATTTGTTTAATTGCCTTATATTGAAAATGAAGTATTAGACCCAAGTGATGGGTGGACAAGCAGCAGAAAAATAATGGCGGATCGTCAACCGAGTACGATAACATTATTTAGCGCGAGCACTTTAATATTGTATTTTATATTAATTTCAAAGACGAAACGGCAAGACTTGGAATTCTTTCATAAGTTTTTGTTTGTAAAATTATTGTTATTAAAATATCCGAGAATAAGATGAACAATTGATATAAAATTTTTTGTTATTGCTTAAATAAAATTTATGCCAAAATAAAACATTTTACAATTTTCAATGAAAACAATATTGTTTTTAGTTTCTATTAATTCCTAAACATATAATAAACCTAATAAGATTAAAGTAAATTATTTCTTAAGTATTACAAAATAATTAAAATAAAAACGATAGAGAGGAAACAAACGAACAACCACTAACGAAAGTGTGAGGATAAAACGTGAAAGCAACATTTTCACCCGACGTACAAAAAAGGAGAATGATTTGCTCTGCCAGTTTACCTCGTTCAGTCACTATTTTTTTTGTCTATAAAAATAAAATAACAAAAGACTTTAATATTTGAATTAAACACTGGCATTAAATTAAATTGAAAAATATAAATCTTACGCATTATGTAATTGTGTATTTATTTGTTCAAACATCAAAGTTTCATATATAATTTTTGAAGGCGTCGGATAAACAATTTTATTTTATAAATTGTAATGCAAAGAGATAATACAATTTAAAAGAATAGATCGCAATTTAGTATCAAAAATAAACAATAATTGGTGAGCTAATTCGTCCAAATAGTAATTTTAAAAACTAAAAACTTTTCTTCTATAAGAATTAGTAATAAATTTAACAAATAAAACCAAACTAATATAAAAATGCTTCACTAAACTAAACTAAATTGCATGATAATGAAAATAAAAATTTATTTTATCCTAAGTATAAACCAACCAATTAAATGACATGCTTTCCTGGATGCTGGATTTGGCTATTAATGCTGGAAAGTATTTATTAAAATTAATTTTAAAAAATCAATTCATTTAGGCTACGAAAGAATCTTTAACAAAAATTTTTCATTCAAATAAAAATAAAATATATATCTTTATTTATTATATTTTGGCAAATGAATTTCTATTTTTCTACTTTGTTTATGTATTTCGCCATTTGTCCATGATGCATATTGTAAGTTGATTGATTACTTAGGAAAATTAAAAAAAAAAGACAAAATGTTAAATTTCATTATGTTGAATAATTTATGAAAGTAAATCGGATTTGCATTTTTAATAAAAATTTAAATTTAAATTTAAAAGGAGATATAAACGTTTTTTAAAATTAAAATCAAATTATTTTTTTAATCTTATAAAAATAATTAAAAAAATTTCTTTATTCGTATTATATGAAAAAAAACACAAATTAATTTATATTATCCAAAAAAAACTATGCAGGAAAAATTTTTTCCTTTAAATTTATTTGGAATTTTGTACAAATATTAGTTTGGGGAAAAAACAATTTAAAAAAATATATAAATTTTTTTATTTTGTACCATAACCGAAGCGGCATCAATATCACAATAAAAATAAAAATCTGAGAAACAAACAGCAACATACAAAATAAATATAGTCAATAAATGATGAGTTATATCATAAATATTAAATTTTATAAATAAATTAAAAAGACTTTTACATAGTCTTTCAAAAATATCTTAAATTAATTAACAAAAAAAAAATTGTTAAAAAACTATCGTTGAAGGTCGGAGAGGCAAAAAATATTGACAAAATAATGATTACCTAAATACCAAAATTAATTTAGAGAAAATCGAAAATTGTGTTAAAACTTTCAATAAAAAATATTAATATAATAAAGAGTATTTCTATATTTTTTAAATTTAAACAATACTTTGCATAAATAAATTGAGAATTTTTAAAATACATTGCTATTGTAATTGATATTATTAAGATTGATGTGCATTTTTCGTAATTTAAATTAAGCTAACCGTAATTTTCATTTTTGAATAATTAATAGTAGTTCAACTTTTTTCTTGTGCAAAAAATCGTGTCATGCTTATATTTTCTCTTAATTCGGTAAATAAGGTATGTGACACTCATTTGTTTTGTTCTTTTTTTATGACTTTTGCCAGCAAAATCTAATTTGTAATTTTAATTATTTTTTTATTTATATGGATTTTTTCACTCAAAAAAATGTTGGCGAATTTAGATAATATTTATTAACTTTTTTGCATTCTCAGGGGTTTTCCAAATGGATTACTTGGAATTTATTTTTATGAATTTGCTTTTTACTAAAAACATAGAGCATGCAACAATCAATCATCTCCTTAAAATGTTAATGCCATTATTTTACAATTTTATTAGTATTCTTTGAGTTTTTTGTTAAATATTCGCCAATTATATGCAAAAATTAAATGTATACCTAAACACATAATTTAATCTAAATGCGGTTGCAACAGACTAAAATTTTGATGAGTCAATTATATTACAGTCTATGCATAAGTAAATTAAAAAATCTAACAAAGAATAGTCAAAATCAAAGACCCAACTTTTAATTAAAACGAAGTAAAATAAATTAAATATTTAATTAATGAATTAATACATTATACAATATACAAAAGCTAGAGGAGTTGAACAAGTTGTATTTTTTACTATACATTTTAAAGATTATGAATAAAAGATACGTGATTAATTGTGATTTTATAATTTAAATTCAAATAAAATTGATTTAATTCAAAAATTCCTTCAAATAAATGATTATTAACAAAACTTTCAGAAAAGTCAATTTTATATTACTAAAGAAATTCAATTAAATTAAATAATTGGGTTTTATATTAAGAAGTTACAGTTAAAAATCATTTAATTTTTTATTATTATTATTATTGTTTTTTTAACTAACTTTATGCTTTAAGTGAAATCCGAATATTTTATGTTTTTATATTTGCTACACTATTTGAGAAAGATCGTTAATTAATAGATTGCGCTGTAGTAAGTGAAGAAATTTATATTGAAATTTGTATATTTATTAACCTTTATAATTTTTAATAAAATGAAACTTGGGTAACCAATCAACTGCAAAATATATAATATTAATAACAAAGGCTAAAAAAATATCAAACAATTAATTAATGTTGATGAACTTTCTCTACGCTAAATTAGTAAAAAAAAAAAGTTATCAAACATAAAAGGTATCAAGAAAAAAAAATTTAAAATTAATTAATATAATTTAAGGGATTTTCAACCGACGATGAAGACGGTTGAAAAAATGTTAAAATCTTTGAACTGAAAATTTTAACTGTACGGGAATATTTATTAAATTAATTTATAAATGTAGAATTCATTAATTCTTGATATTTATATCAAAAAAGACCATACAATTAAAAATATATAAAGGAGAAATATGAGATTATGTGTTTAAGGAAAACAAATATACACCAACATACAAGATTTACAAGAATAAAATAATATTCCGAATCATATACTGATATATGCTTATTTATCAAATTTAAAACATTTATCAAAAAACGGGCAAGCAAAAAAAAATTGGGCGACACACTGGGCAATGCAAAACAGCTGGAAAGGGCTGATGGCATACATCGCGAGATGCTTGCAGAAATTAAGATGTTTAAAAATGATATAAAAAATTTTTGCATCTTGTAAAAAACGTTTCTAAATCAAAAATGTGTATATCTATATATTTTTTAAAATTATTATTATGTGTAAATGTAAGACCAATGATTAATAAATAAAAAATAGTTAAAAGGCCGCGTAGGTTTAAAATATTTTGTTATTTTTAAACAAAGTACATTATTATTATAAGATTGAACGAAAAATAATCTAACTCGTTTGTTGGCCATGTTGCTTTTTAAATGTAAATATTTGAGTTAAAAAATGCGAAAAATAGAAAATTGAGTTCTCAAAATTCCATCATGTTTGATTATTTTTTAAACATAAACAATAAAAATGAAAGTAATATTTAATATCAAATATATAGAGTAACGCATTCAAAGTGGAAGTCATATAAATATAGCGAAAATGATTGAAAAACGTCAGACAAACCTCTATTACGAAAATGGAACAATAAATAACAAAATTATAAGACAAACGTTTGTGATTTTTTTGCAGAATATATCTATCCTCTTATCCGGCATGGATTTATATAATCATTTAAAATATTAATTGTTTATCGGACAATTCAAAAAATGATTCTGCTGTGCTTTGTATTTTTGCTGTAACGAATTAGTTTAATTTTTTTTTTAAATTTTTTAACTATGTCAAATATTGATTAAATCAGTAATATTTAACCAAATGTTTTTGATTTATTGCACTACGAATACATGTTATGAAAATTATTCATGCATAAATTAAGTTTGGATTCTATGCAAAATGCTGTGTTTATGATAATTAATAATATTGTTCTTAATTAGTTTTTCTTTGAAATTTATATATTTGTGTTCTTTATTAGTGTTATTTATTGGTTTAATCACTGTATTTTTGATATAAATAAGCTTAGAACGTTTTAATTTTTACTCAAATTGCTCTCGGCCCAATTCTGCCAGTTTGCATAGAGTAAGTTATATACACTACCAAACATCCTGTTAGAAGTGTAAACATTTTATACTTATGTTTTAAATAATTTTCATATTATTTAAAATCTTCGATTAAAATTGTTGTGTTCCTTTACATAAATGGATTTAATGTCTTTTTTATTGTTTTCAATTGATAAACACTTTAGCCCTAAATGAATTTTTTCTTCATCAAATAAATTTACATTCTCGTTTTTTATAATTTTAGAATTGTATTTTTGGTGTAGATATAAATAATTTGAAATAGATAGTCGATTTTTCGTCTTTTCATTGTTCCATAGTACGAGCCAGTTGGGTCAAAAGGCAGGCATGTTGTTGTAAATGTGCATAATGTTGACGTTCATCAGGTTTGTCAAATGCAACGCGAATTGTAGAGCAGAGCTTTTCAATTTAATACTTAATTTTTTTTATAATCATTCAGAATAAAATATGCCAATTTTGTGTCAGAGCAACAAATGTTTGTTTAGGAAAAATTGATTGTTTTATAAAATTTACAAAGAAAAACTTTTATCAAACTTTAATAAATAAGTCTTAAATCATAATAAGCTACCTAAATGAAAAATATAGGTAACTCTATAAATATCAAAAGTTTTTTAAAAGTAACAAGGTCTAAATTAAAATAATAAAATTACAGATATATTTCCCGATGTTTATTATCATTATGATTCTTCATATTACATTTTAGCTGAGCACAGTCTCATTTCAAATCTTGTATTAGTGTCAAAGACTTGATGGATGGTCCGTCAAACTTTGAGTCGTGTGGTGGCGTACAAAGTACAAACCGCAGTTTTCGACGTCGTATTCATGGGCGCGACTTTGTAATGGTTACTCACTTCGAGTATAATTTATTTGTTTATATTTAGTTTCTCACATGTTACAAATAATTTAAGGTATCTCTGATCTAATTTGGGTCCGTGTATAATAAGTATTAGTTTTAATGTTCTGATCACATTGCTTTTACGAGGCTAGAATTAAATATCTTTGAGGGTGTAATTAAATATTATTAGCTGGTTTTAAAATTTTTATAAAAATATGAATTATTTAAAAATAGTGATTGGAATATTTATTAATTTTTTATTTCTTTTTTTATGTGTAACCATAAGATAAAATGTATAGTAATGCATTTTGCATTTTTTTAATAATAATTTTACAAAGCTTTTAATGTAACTAATAATAACTTTAAATATAAACATTCAAATATGCAGTTTTTCAGAATTTACAAAAAATATTATAATAAAACCTCCATTTTTATTTGTTGAATTATTGCACAGCTACCCTCTGTCAGCTTCAAATTTATCTTTTGCAGACATTTTATTTAAATTATACGATCTTTTGTATTATTTTGAAAGCAAAATTTGTTTTATTTTAGAATGAGAATCAAATTACCAAAAGGCTAAGTTTGCTTTAATAATTGACATTTTTTTACATTTTATTTTAATTAATTATAATGAAAAGTCGTATTATTTTTAAATGTTATTAGATTACAGTAAAAACAATAAAATTAATGTAAAATTTAAGAAGATACCAAGAAATATTGATAGTTTTAAATCATCTTTTAACTTATAATTTAAAAATTAATTTCTTGCTGGTAAAGCTATTACATGTAACTGCTTAAAATTTAAACACCTAAATCCACTCTTTATTTACAAACCTAAAATATAATTTTAAATAATAATATTTTTGATTATTTTGCACCACTGTACTCTCATCTCTGATAAAAAAGGATGTGACAGCGCTGATTTGTCAGCGACTGAGCGCATGCGATGAAAAAAATGGAGTATATAAATAACAAATTAGCAAATAAATAATATGCTCGTTGATCGAAATTGCAATCTGAAAAGTAGAAAGCAAAAGTCTTTATTTTTAAAATTAAGCAAATTGTATCTTTATAATAATAATAAAACACAAACATTTGAAAGTCAAAAATTCCACAGCGGCGATAATTCTAATAATAAAGCAAAATTGAAAAGGCAAATCAAATTTTGAAAGATTCGGTAGTAGCTTGTTTAGTAATTTTTTATTTTCATCATTTTATATCGACGCAAATATTATAAGTTAAGGGTAATGAAGAAATGCTGTTAAATTAGAATGTGGCATTTTGTTTTATGTATTATAACATTTAAAATAATTTTATTAGCTCATTTTACGTTTTGCAATGTTAATTTTTAATTCTTATCATGAAATCACGCCGAAGCGCATATGTTCATATTTATAGTTGTTTATTATTATAAAAAACGAGACGGTACGGAACAGAATACGGTCAAAAAAATTTTGTGTATTTTACAGCGTTGGATCGTGCAAAAAAACATCCAAACCACATTAACATACAACATATTCAAACCGCAGGACTCCGAGGCAACAAATTTTGGCGACGCTCCATTTTAAGATTACATATTTTATATTAACTTAAAAATGATTGACAATTTTTTAATGCCTAAATCGGTGGTTTTTGTAATTTTTGTGTTTTCAAAAATAAATTTTTCACATTTTATTTAAAGTGACGTGTAAAATCACTTCTTTTTTAAATGTTAAATCGTAAAATTCATTGTTAAACCAATATATGCTTAAACTTGAATTTTAATATTATAAATTCATTAGTATTATTTTTTAGTTTAATAAGGATTTTTTAACTTTTATCCTTATTTATTATAAATTAATTTGATTAGTAAAAAATTGTTTTAAAATTTTAACTTTTTTTAGACGAGTGCGACTTTTAATTAATCTTTTATTGTTCTGAAATATACATATTTACTTTTATTAAAGTATTTTAATTAGCATGGGAATTTTTATTAAGCTAATGACGTTTTATTTTTTCCCCAAATGGCTCCGTAAGTCTGCGTTATGTCCAGATAGCTAAAGAATTACGCTTGTTTTAGTTAGCTTCTGGCAAAAAATTAGAAGTATTATTGTTTTTAAATCTTAATTATTTAAAATGCTTTATGTTTTTAATGGAGCACATATTTTTTGTTTTGTTTTGACAGGCATTTGATTTTTTCTAAAAATATTTATTTGCAATTATTGCACTTTTAAATTATTAAGTTTGTTTTATATTTTAACAAATTTATGCAGAATTCTGATTAATAATTTTTATTTTTTTTTGACTATAATCACAAATTTTTATCACTCAAACATTTCTTTTGGCATAATCTTTGTATATTTATTACAAATATCATGGATGCTTTTTCCATTTTCAAAGCCAATTTGTTCCATTTAATTTATTTTTGCAATGTTTCCACAATGCCTTTGCGTTTCTAAAACTTACTATTTAATAAATTAAATCTTTAATATTTCAATATTGAGAAGTACAGCAAAAGTTTAACTTTGGTTTGATTTTTTAAAATAATATTATTATTATTTATACTGTTAATTTTATTACATGGGCTACATTTTATCAAGTTTAAAAAATTTGTAGGTATTTTTTAGATTTGTTCATTTATTTATTTATTTTGTAATTATAGTTGTTGATACTGGATTTGAGGCTAATTAATCACATATTTATTTAGCAGTTAATTTTTTTAATTTTGGAGTCGCGCCGAGCAGAAAGTGTAACCGATACGCGGCCGTGCGGTGTCGTCTGCTGAAAGAGCTTGACCGATTTTGAGAGTGGAATCCCATGCACTCACCAGAATGGAGCTGGCTCCGACGAGCGACGCCCTTACCGGTTTTATTTTTTGTATTTCTCTTCCTCGAATGCCATTATTAAAGTATTCATTAACTTAAAGCCGCAAATATCTTTTTTTAATATTTTTATTTGTTATGTATTTTGATCAATTTGACGTCGTCCCCTTAATTGTTCTTGTCAAACGTAATTTAGGTTGCTTTTTCAAAAAAAATTTATTTATTTTTTTATATATAAGTTTAAACAGCTTAAATTGTAACAACCAACTAACTATAGACAATTTTGGTAGCTTTTTAAACTTTATTTGTTTGTTAATCGGTGGGTTTGCTGTTTTCTGATTAAATATGTCGCAGACTTGACCCGTTATTTTAAAATTAGTTTTAAATATTTCTTTTTACATAACTTTCTTGCTAATCCACGTGAATTATGTGTGTTGGTATTAAAGATAATGTTTTTGATATTCGCTTTTTGGTTCATAGTAATTATTTTATTTTATTAGTTGTGTGTTAGATTTGTTTTTGTAAGAGTTTTTTGGATCTTGCTTAAACAAGGCATTTTTTATTTAGATTATAGTTGCCAAATACTAATCAGTTAAGTTATTGATTTTATCATTCATTTTTCTAATAGCGAATTTTTCATTGGATTTTTATTTTAAGTATTACTTTATTGAAGATATAAATTTTATTTTTGCTAAGTCAACAAAACCATGGCGGATCTTCCTAGGGTTCTTATTTTGATGCACTTCGGTGATGAAAGTTGGATGTAGAGCATTATTTGTTTTAGTTGGCTTTATCTGATGAATTTTAGTACAGCTTATTTTTTTTTGGTGGCTTTAAAAAACTATTGTATTTAACGAATTGTAATGTATCGACATTTTTTACTATTTTTTTATCTTTAATGACTTCTGTCGATTTGTTTTTGTTGTGTTGCTCCTGCAGACATTCGTGTAGGTGCCGGAATGCATTTTGCATCCTTTTTCTTCTTCATCCAATTTAAAATTTTTTGAAAATTTGTTTTGTATTAAGATATTTAATAGTAGATTAAAAATTAATTAGGTAATTTTATTACAATATTGCTTAGAAATAGAATAAAATTTGTTAACCTATCGCTTATTATGTTTAGCGTTTGTTAAATTTATCAAAATTTATTTATAATCTTTTAATATTAGCATTATTATTTGTAGTTAATTCATCAATTTCGGCTTCTTTCTTGTTATGTAATGTTTAGAAATAATATTCATTTATTAATCTTTATGCAATATTCAGTAATGCCTTGAAATAATGAAATATTTGACGTAGTCGATGTACCTCGCGGAAATGCTGACATTGTGGGATTAAACAATACAAGTCGGGCACCCGATTTTTATTCTTTTTTTTTTAATTGGATGGCAATTCTAAAATTTATTTTATTTAACCGATTTTATAAAACTATTATGTGGAAAAATTAATCTGAACCAAAGAAGACCTTTAAGGGTCTCTACACATCGAGATCTCTACAAATTAATAAATGATATTATCATATTTAAAAAAGAATTACTAATGTTTGTTTTTTACATTGAAAAATTGCTTATTAAAAACTTGTTATTTACAAGTTTATAAATTTTTAATTGTCAAATTACAAAGACGATTCGTCTTGTTGTAAGGTATATCATGAAAAAATATAATTTAAGCTTATTAGTATTTATAAGTTTTTACAATTTTTCACCAATAGCGATGTGATGACCAGAAGTCACTTGACGAGGGGGACATTTTATTTATTAGCTTCATTTAATCAAGAAATAACTTCTTACATTATTTAATTATAAATAAAAATTAGGGTTTTATTATAATATTTTTGGTTAACAATTAGTAAATTTTGCTTTTATTCAAATAAATTTGTAATAGCAATAAAAACCAAAAAGTTTAAAATTTTAAAAAGCTCACGTTATATATTTATTAATAATTTAATATCTTAATTTTTGTGACAAATGAAAAAATTACGATTTTGCAGACTCCGAGCCTCAAATTTGCAGCGCGTGTTCGTTGCGTAACCATCGTTGAGATTATAAATAAAAATTAAGGTTTTATTATATATTTTGGGTTTATAATTAGAAATTTTGTTTTTATTAAATAAATTTGTAATAGCAATAAAAACCGAAAAGTTCAAGATTTTGTATTCAAAATGTACGCTTTAAGACCAAATCTTATACCCAAATGCACCCACAAAGTTCGAACTTTTTCAATGTTTTTTTTATATTTGTTTTTGTTACATTTTTTTTCGTTTCGTTTGTATAAAATACTCAAAAAATTTTTTTATCTTTTTCTTATAATTGTTAATTTTCCCATGCAGTGCTTTTGTACAAATAAAATTCTATTCAACCGATTGATCAGCTATATTATTCTAATTCATATTGAAATTTTTTTTTGCAAAATTTGTTCATTTTTTAGTGAAAAGATTACGATATACGTCAAACAAGTTATTAATGGTATTTAATGTAGAAATAAATATCAATTGTTTTCAGCTTTACTTTTCAGCCAATGTTATTTTAAAATTAAATATTTTATTTAGCTCATTTTGTATTTCATTGAGTTTAACATTTTGTTAATTATTTAATTTTTTATGTATTTTTTAGTTGTAAAATAAATGTCGTTTTGTTTTCATCTTTATAAACGAATTATACTTCTTTCTTGAGTTAATGATTATAAATTAAAAAAAATAATAGAATATTTTTAATTTCAAATAATGTAATTCAACATGCTTTTTTAAATTTTTGCAGTATTAGAAGTTTTCACTTCTCCCTTAGCACAGCATTTCGAAAATGCAGTCGGTCCAGTAGCCTCATTCAGTCAGAAGAAGAGCCGCATTTTTTAAGGTAAATGCTATTTTTTTAATTCCCAAGTTTTGCTTGTTGCATGCATTGACGGCGTATTTGTGAACTGGGTTTCAAAATTTGTAAAAATTAATTTTACTCTCTTGTCTGTAGTGTAGCGTTCGTACAGCAGCAAGCTTAGTCCACCACACTTGAGAGCCTAGTTTTCTGTGAAAATCGTGTTTGATTGTTAAATTTTCAAGACGTATTTAAAAGTTAAATAGGTATGTTTTTTAAATCTTTTTGTTTAAATTAATATAACAAAATAACCATTCAGAATATCCAATTTATTAGCCAATTGCGTTCAAGCAAATGAGCGCCAGCCATCTGATGATTTTTAAATATTCTTTTATGCCTTTTACGCATATTCGTAACATCGAATGGCTGCGGACGGCTGTTTTAACAACAGATATGTTAATTATTACCACCTTAATTTATTGTGTTAATATTATACGCGTTTGTAATTTTATTTTGCAATTGTTTTAGTTTACTTTTCTCTTATTAATTATCATTTGTGTTCAAATAACTCATTAGTTTTATGTTAAAGTTATTATTTATTAGTCACGTTTGGCCATTGCCAATACAGCTTTTTAAATAGTCTTATTTATTTGTAATTTAGGAAAAATTTCCAATGTTCTTCCCGCCTGTCTTTTTTAGTTTATTTTAATTTAAATAAATTTTGTTAGTTCTGTCAACTTTCTCATTCGGAGATTAAAAAAAAATTTCGCAAATATTTCTTCAGTATTCCAGACAGCCTTTACAATAGGCTCATTCCTCTGGAATAAAGGCACAAAAAACAAAATTTGTACGCCTGCGATTACTGTTATTATTATTCTTTACGTTTTATTATATTAAAACTTGGAATATTGAAAAATTAATCACCCTTTAAAAAATACCATTAAACCACGAAAAGAAAGCGTTTGAAAAAGAAAATGACCAAAAAAAGTCAAAAATTCTCCACGAGCACAATCCAACCTAGAAAAGTAAAAATAAAAATAATATAAAACCTATTAAAAAAAGCTGTCATAAAAGCAAAACTGAACATGAAAATGTAAAAACCTATAATGAACTAAATCCAACAAAAAAATTAATAATTAAATATTAAAAAGCATTACAAAATAAAATAATTTTCCTTTGTGCATTGATAAATAACTGTTTTATGGTCCTTTTAGAGTTTTGAACGATCTCGAACATTGCAAGCAGTTATTCTGATGTACGCTTAACAGAACGCACATTATTTAAGACTGATAATGGGATCGCCATTTGTTTTAAGCTATTTTCTTTTTTTTAAATATTTAATTGAATTTGACTGAGATTTTAATTGCCAAATCAGCTTTTTTAGGTGTAAATTAAAATTACTAAGTCATTATTTATTATTTAATTTGCATTCCGACATAATATAATTCTCATTTTATAATTATTTTTATTTACCTATTTTTATAAATCATTGGATCTTTTCTGAATTTACATCTTCTAATTGGTGTTCTATAATTGCATTGTTCAATTGTATTCTTATTCATTAAATTTCTTTTATTTGTTTTGCTAGGATAATAAATTTATTTGGCGAATGGTTATTAATGATCCAAAATGCTCAAATATTTTTCCTTTTTCGATGCCGGAACATATTTAGTTATGCAATTTTATTTTTTGTTTTCGGCCGAGTTTAGCTGTAAAAAAGATGTTATATATTTTACTCGACATATATTATAGATACCCGCATAGTAATGATCAACTATTGTTTTTATTATTTCCTGTTGTATGCTCTTTCATGATCGGAGTTCACTGCCGTCATTTTCAGACACCTCTCCCATGCCTTGTCACAATAATAGGTTATCTATTTTTTGAATGGTTTTAAAATTTCTCTATTTATACAATAATTGATTGGGGTGAATTTTCTGATTTGGTATAAAAATATAATGAATTTAAACGCATTAAAATTCCTAATTTTGCAAATTTATTTTGGGTTAGTTAAAATTTAAAATTTTTTAATTTATATTACATAAATTACGATGAAATATAGCAATATAGAAAAAAATTTTTAAAATGAAGAGTTTTAGCAATTATTATCTGAATTTTGGGTAGTCATTTTAAATTTTTTAAATTTATTATGTTAAATCGTTTTTTATTTAATGTACAATTTTATTCATTTCGTCCACGCTGTTTGCCAATCATTATTTTGTTTATATAAAAGTTTCTGGCATTTGTAAATTTTTTTTTATTTTTGAAACAGTTACATTGATACATAATTTTAATAAAATAAATTATATATTTACGATTTACGCTTTACACTTTACACTTTACACTTTATTTTAAAATTAATGGGTTAAGTTTTCAGTTATTGTCCCCGCGAATCTCCCCACGAATGAAGTTATTTTTTGGCATCAAAACAGGAATTATGTGGACTTACTTTTTTGTCCAAATATAAATAATTTTAAATTCTCTTCTTATTGTGTCAAATAATTATCATTTGAATTAACTTTTATTTCTCAGTTGATTAATATTTTCGAAATATAATATGAATTTTATCGTTACTGCCTATAATATCATTAATTTATTTTGCTTTCTTTAAAGGAATTTTTTAAAATTTATTTTTTATTGCTATACAATATTTGTAGGTAAAATTTGCTTTTAATTTTTTATTATTTTTATTAATTCGTTAGAATTAGCTCATGATGCGCTCTGCAACGTTATAGTCGTCGACGTCTCTCACTTGCCGTTCTAATATGGCTGCGTAGGCGATGTACCTTTTCGTATTGTTTTTAGCTACTTTACTTAAATTAACCTATTTCATTAATAATAATAAATATTTTAACTCTTGTTATAGGCAGGCAAATGAACGGACAAATTTTTAACTCAATTGATAAATCATAATTTTATATTATGCAAATTAAATAATTTATCTTTTTTTAACTAATTATTAGATTTTTTCGTATTTAATTTTTACTTCTCCAGATAAGAAGATTTTTTAATCAAAGATGAAAGATTAAATTTTCAAACTGTTAAATAATATATCAGCGATATAAAATCTGCAATAAAATTAATCTTGCTCAGTTACGAAGGCATTCAAAAATTCCAGCTATTTAACAAATTCTTATTTAATAAATTTTTGAATCTTATTGCCATTCCACATATTATGAGTTTTTTAGTTTGGTATTTAGTGAGTACATATATGATTTTACATTTTAATGCGGTTTGCCGTATATTCTTATTATAAGAAAATTTTATTTAAAAATAGATAAGAGATCATTTAAAGCATTATTAAAAAGGTAACCAATATTTTTTCTTAATCTTAAAAAAAACTGAAGGTTTTGATTAATATAAAATCCCAGTTTATAATGCTTTTAATACTTTAAATTAATTATATAGCTTTTTATTTTCCAAATTTAAAGTTATAAATATAAAGAAAAATGAATGCATAGATTACATAAGTGCAAGAGCTGGTTCAATGATAATTAAATTTTAACAGAAAATACCGCTATTCCATCTGTTGAAAACAAATATTAATTTTCTAGCTAACAGATTGCATATGATTTTTATAAATAAATAATTAGATAATAATAAGTTGCGATTATGATAAATATAATATCGATAAGTTAAATAAAAAGCAATTAAGCAAATTGCCACCACGTTCACATTCAAAATCGTTTACTTCAATTTTTTTTTTGTCAATTTACTAACATCATTAATTCATAATTTTAAAATTAAAAATTGAAAACGCAACATCCTTCACATTTATTTATTCGATCGGCTAAGAAAGTTGTTTTAAAAATAATATGAATAATACAAATTTGCTTTAATGACAGTATTTTAAAAAATAGCCAACCAAAGTGAAATTTTTTAATAAAACAAAAATATTTTAAAATGGTATAACCTCCAAAAAATTCATTTTACAAAATATATATATTGAAAAAATTAAACTGACAAAAATTATAAAAAAACAAATTTTTTTGGGAGCTAAGCCATAAATAATTTTTTTAAATTGATTTCTTTTAAAAGTCAAAAATTTTTTTTTTTAATTGCACTTATATTTTAAAAAATTAAACAAAAATTAAATTGTTAAAAATCTTTGCCGGTATTTAATATCATAATATTTATGTAATAATAACCGTTTTAATAAAGTGACAAATATGCAAAGATAATAAAAAGAATTAAACACAAATATTTTTTAAAGTTGCTGACATTATAAAAAATGCATCTCAAATAAATAACAATTAATGAACTAAAAAGCATCTTTTTCAACATTCACTACTTAAAATGCAAATATGTTGAAATTATATGCCTCAATAATAAAAATCTTTTACCAAATTTAAAAAAATTTAAATTATTTTGCTAGAGCGTGGCTCCGTGATCGAGGATCACTACAAGGACAGGCCGCGCAACAGCTCAAGCGCAGGGAAAGGTTGTTAAATGTAATAATAATTATATTCAAAATAAAATACAAATTAATATTCAAAATTTTAAAAAAGCATTTTCCTCGCAATATTGAATGAATAAAAATAATTCAATATTCGCTTACGCAAACGATTATGAAAAACCATGCCGGATAAAAGAAAAGGTAAGAATTTGTATGAATAAATATATTATACAACAAATATCGAGAATTTACTTGTTGTCATTATAAAATAAATAAATTTATCACTTCGATGCCGCGAATTAGTTCATTTCTGCAAGAAGACCAAGGTTCCATTCAAGCGCACAGTAGATTCCTTATATTTGACACAACAAATTGATATGAAAACAACAAGTAAAATAGTCAAAATTATTAAAAGAAGGTTTTCATTATTAATTGCACTTAAAAAATAGACGGCTTTATAACAGCAAAATTTTAATAAATTCTTTTGTGATTTCAATCCAACCGTTAAGTGTGCAGGTTTGCGGGCAAAACCGAGCGTTGGTTTATTATGTATTTATGTACAGCAAAAAAAATAATTTAATTATCTAAAATTGGACATGAACATATTTTAACGCTTATACAAAAATTCCATAAATATAATGTAAGAATATTTGAAATATTTAAAAATAATATGGCTGCTTTGCGTGCAAAGACAAAAAAAAAGTAGTTCATATTGAAATTTATTAAATCCACAACTGAATTGAATATGTATGTTTTATTTACGAAAATAAATAATAAAATATCGAATAACTAATAAATGGAAATCAAACAATTGAAAAAAAGGTTAATTTAAATGTAATAATATTGAACTTTTGATATTTCATAAAAAATTACCGGAAGTTAATGAAGAAAGCAAATTAATAATTACTTTGCGACATATAAATGATCTTTATAAACTTTTTTGTAGAATGATCACAAGCATTTAAATTGTGGAGCAACAATTAAAACTTATGCATATTGGTGAAAGTTTATTTATAAATTTATAAAAAATGATATAAATGTTTGCTTTGCATTCATAGAGTCACCTCCCATTTATTCCGCTTTTTAACAATAACTTGTGATTTATTACCGAACAGTTAAATTTACGTAATTATCATTTAATAATTGTTTTTTAAATATCATTATTTTTTATTTGAATACAATGACCATCAGACAAAAATTTAAATGTAATTAATTAAACCGGAATTTCGTTTTGACGTTATTTAATTTAAATTGCAGCATTAAAATGGTAGTCAATAAAATTGAATATTTTTTATTGATATAAATATTGGGTTTTCCTTAAAAACTTGCAACAAGCTTCTGATCAATAAATAAATTAATTTTGGTCTAATAGTCCCATCCCTTTTGTATCTTTCAAATGCGATCCAGCCTTTGGAAATCCGCCTTGTTCTCCAGCGGCAGCCAAATTATTTTTATAACGGATAAGAAAAAAATTTTATATTTATTTGGAACGATTCATTTTATTTTTCAATCATGTGTAGATAGCACAATTTATCTTTAGCTTCATAGATAAAATTATATTAAAAATAAAATGCAACTTGGCTTCTTTACTTTTTCTTTTTTATATTTTGGGATTTTATGATTACTAAAGGTTGATTATGGTTGACAATTCAAAAAAAGGGTAAAAAACATTTATAAAGATATTTTTTAGATATTGAATCCGATTTAATGTCAGAAGCAAGTGGCCCCATTGTGCCAAATTGATGTTCATTTTTACAAAACAGTTCATCAAAGAACATATTTTAGCCAAATTTAGAAAAAAGTTTAAGACAGGCTCAGTGCAGCCAATGAGCTGTTCGGCTGCAGCAGACTGGCGACCAGGCGCTCTCGAGTCATCTAGTATTTCCTCCAAACGATTAAAATGGTTTTTAAATAGCGTATAGTTTAATTTCTTGCTACGCAGCCCAACAATTGGGTAATTAAATTTAGGTAGATTATTTTTTCTAAAGTTTTAAAATAAAATTAATTTATTTATTCTATCTTTACTCAAGTAAGTTTATAACCGCATTAAGCATTCGGTCGATTTAATTATGCCTCACATGTCTCTTCATTACTTGTCCTCTTTGTGCTGTTCAACTAATCTTCCACGACGTTGCGCATTGCGTTAACTTTAATATAAATCACCAACAATTTTTCTTAACAAAAATATTTTACTGTATATCACGGTACAAAGTTAACCCGAGTTGTCTGGTCATTGCTATTTGTTTTTGTGTATATTTTAACAACTATTAATTCAAATTTGTAAATTTAAAAAGGACATTTAAATATTCAATTTTTCAGTAAAGTTTTTTGTTCGTGAAGGTCGAATGGCTTCCGACGTGTGCATAAAACATTTTAATACTTCAGGGTTTATATTAAGTATTTTTTGGCTTTCAATTATTTTAGATTGTTTATTTGAATTAATCAATACAAGGTATGTATTCTCCAGTGTTTTGCTGTTCCAGCTTGGCCTGTTCTGTTCCTGTTCTGTTCCTGTTCTGTTCCTGTTCCTGTTCCTGTTCTGTTCTGTTCTAAGATTTCAGAACAGCACAGGAACAGGAACAGATTCAAAATCCTTGGAACAGGAACAGAACAGGAACAGAACAGGAACAGAACAGGCCAAGCTAGAACAGGGTAAAAATTGAAGAATTGAACTTGATTGAGTAATATATTTGAAATTTTCCAACGATTCATCATGATCTCATGTGGCGCAGTGGTTAAAGTGTGTGCCTTGGTTCAATTTTGTCTAAGGTTCAACTTTTCCTAGTGTTAGATTTAATATTTTTTGAAAAATTTTTTATTTGTTTCATTAAACTTGAGAAAAAAATCATAGGGGTACCCTTTTGTTTTTAAAAATCAAGACCATTTTTTTAACAATTCCATCAAAATCTTCAAAAAATGGTTGCAAATCCCTTAACAAGTTAAGTCAAAATTCAAAATTTTCTCGGCGGCGCCTATCGGCACCGCCGACCCCCCCCCCCCAAAAGTATATATTTTTTCACTAGAGTTGCTCCCCATTCTCAAAATTGGGTCGTCCCGGACCCCCGACATGGCCAACCCCGACCTTCCCTGACATACCATTTTCCCACCCCTAAGGGTTCGGGAGCAAACCTATTTTGAACCTAACTTAAAATATTTTGGTAAAAGTCTCGGATTTTTGGGAGTCAATTCTCGAGTCTCGGGGGCAACTCTTGTTAAAGTTAGGTCTCGAGCATCACTAGGAAGTGACGAACACTTTGATCAATGAATCATCGATTAAAATTTCAGACTGAATTTCACTCGGAAAATTTTTCATTTGGAACAGTCTAAGAACAGTTTACTCTGTTCTGTTCCTGTTCTGTTCCTGTTCCTGTTCTGTTCTCGAGGTCGGAACAGAACAGGAACAGAACAGATAGGCTGTTCTAAGATTTCAGAACAGAACAGGAACAGAACAGACAGGCTGTTCTAAGATTTCAGAACAGAACAGGAACAGGAACAGGTTCAAAATTGTTGGAACAGCAAAACACTGATTGTCATTTAATAAAATCATTTACATTTTCATTATATATCGGGACGAGCATGACATGTCATTATTCATTTTTAGTTCGCTATATTTGCTAGCAATGTTTGGATATTAATTGTTTCTTATATCAAGGTACGGGAAAAAGTAATTTTTTAGAACAAAAGAAAAACTAGCAGTAGACAAATATTAAAAAAACCTTTAGATCTTGGTGCTTCAGATTCTTAGGAATTTTTATTAGTTTTTTATTATTCTAATTTTTCAGTTTTTTCAAAACTCTAAAAAAAGATTTAAAACAAAAAAACTACTCTAACAAACTATAAGTCTTAAAACAAAAAAAATTTAAGAATAAAAAATCCCAGAAAAACTCGGTGGTAAAAAAATAAAACCTTTTCTGCTTGTTTCAGCAGTAATTTTAAAAATTTCCAAAGTACTATTTGTCAATGTTGTTTATTGAAGATCATTTATCCTAAATATAAAAATGCATTTAAATTTTTTATTGTCAATAAAGTACAGTAAATAAATATAAACTATTAAACTGAAAATAAAACCTTAAAGGCGAATATTGTTAAAATTAGAAAATGTCTGAATAAATAAACCAAAAGTTTCTAATTATTAACAAATTTTAAAAAACAATTCAAAATAGAAACAATCATTAAATACATCGAAATATCTTAGGTTACAACTCGACTGCGTAATGTTAATTTTAATATATAAACGGACGCTGCTTTACATGCGGGACGACTACCGAAACACACTATTAAAAGGATCGTCGATAAATATAAAACTAATTAAAAAATAAACCAAAATCAAGGCTCAATTTGCTAATTTTTCTTAATTAAATTTATTATATTTTATAGAATCACCGGTACTTGGATGTTTACCGGAACCATATCTTCTAATAATTTATTTTGTTTTCTGGATATTAATTTATTTAATTTTGTTACCTTTTTTATATTTTATCAACAAGCATAAATCTGACGACACTCGCGTTAACAAAAGGCTCTGCAATTTAATTGCGAATGAATATTTATGATTCTCGGCATTAAATATCTTAGTTCAAAAATGCCATTTCATGTATAGAATGATTTTATTCGGTATAAAGAGTCACAACAACTTTAAGAATATCAATATATATATATATTTTGATAACTTGTCATATTAACCAGCCCCAATGTTCATCCAATTTATGGTATTACAATAGCGCACATTGGGCTTCCCAATTTTTTAATGGAGAACATTTTGTATTGACAATTAAAGTTTTACTCATACGATCCTCGTTTTTTCTGCAATATTTTACATCCACCGGCTCGACTTCCAAATCTATTCTGTATATTTTCCACAAGTCAATATCCTTTCTTTGAACTAATTTTTTTAATTTATCAAACAAATTTGGAAAGTATTTAGCTTTAAAAATTCCACTATCGCGCTCGACAAGGGTTGTGCAAATTATGATTGAAGAAGCATATAATATCATAAGATGTAGAAATGACTTTTATTTACAACTTTTGTATTAGAATTTATTTTTAAATTAAATTATTAATTTTCGGCGCCAATCTGATTCACATTCTGTTTAAACAGCCTTATTTTTTTGATTCTTAGTGATTATATTTCAAAATTATGATACAATTTTAAAAGTTTTTAAAATCAGTATTAGATAAGTTTAGTATTTTTAATGTCAATACTCTTATACCACATTATTTTTTTAAATTTAAATTTTTGTTTAATAATTAAATAAGACCATTGTTTACACTACTCAATCTACCTCCATCCGGATCCTGTGCCGTATCTTCTGAAGGCATTCCTGACGGTCGAGGGTTCTAAGCAACGGAAGATGCGCGCAGGTCCACCGCGCATTTGTAATTATACAGAATGGATAGGATGCATTATAAATTTGCAAAATATAATGATTTTATTTATTATGTCAGTAAAACGACGTTAGCATTAATTGATTAAATCTGTGTTGTTGTTTGCTTCTCTATTTAATTTATTTAGCGTTATTGTTACGTTTGCGAATGTATATTTCCTATTCATTAGCTTTTGAACCAAAATTTTAAATTAATTATATTTGGAGTTTCAAAGCTCATTTATTTATAGGGTTTAAACTAAATGATGTTTAAGAAAATTGATATATTTTAGAAAAATAAATCAATTTTAATATCTGATATTATAATTTATGATCAATCTATCAAATTAAGTTGTTCAGCTTTGTATCATTTAGTTTTGAAATTGTCAAGATGTCATATAATTTAAATATTTGATTGTTTCCTATGAATTGAAATTAGAAGCAATGATGGAACAATTTTAGTAATAATTTGAATAGTGCCTTTTTTGAATTTTGAATTGTAAACATTATATTTAAGCTTTACCGCATTAGTTTGAATTTATTTGTCATTGTTAAAAATGATTAAGGCATTTTTTCATAAACTTAAACATTGCACAAATACATTTTTGTTAATCCACGCACTATTTATTACTCACGAATTTGTGCTTAGCTAGTGCCGCGAATTGAGCCGCTGCCATGTCGCTGCAATATTTGGCATTTCTTTAACGTAGAGCCTTTTAGTGTCACAAATTCTAAATGATTTTTGGCTTTTCTTTCTTTTATTTCTTGGCCCATAGCGTTTGATTTATTATTTTATTAAATCAATTAAATATTTAAACTTTTTTATGATGCTGTTGACAATTTGCCAAGGCTAAAAAACATCGTGTCAAGGAGGAATTCCAAATTCAATACCGCATCATCCACTTTAAATTTTTTTTATTTTCAAAAATTTAATTTATCATGCTTTGTTTTAATATAAATAATAATGTTATTCATTCTTATTTTGGGTATATGTAAGTAATTGTCTCACAGCCATTCTTTGCGCAGGTAGCCCCAGCCATCCGGCTTGAAATTACCATCTACTGATCAAAGCTATAACTTGTTGTGAACGGCCACCGAATTTCAGTACTGTATTATTGTATTAATTGCTATTTTATTGTTTATTATTATAACTTTTTTTTATTAGATGTATTTTTGTTTCAACTTGTATTTGGGTATATTATCAGTTTTAATTTATTTTTCTAAATTAGCTTAAGATTTTGGGTATTTAAATTATTTATAGAATGCTGCATATATCAATAAATCAAAACATTGTTTTTAAAATAGAATATCTAATTTAATTTAAGTTATTTTTAATTAATTTTTAATAATATTATAACATTAATAACAATGTTTATTTTTTGTGCACAATTAAAATTGCATTAAAAATTATAAATTGAAAGTTGACAAGCAAATTTTTTACCAACTTTGATTTCATCTCTTTTTCTCTAATTTGTGAGTGAAAAAAGGTTGAAAATGAATAGACGTGCACGACGTTCCTTCTTATGAACTTCAACCCCCTTAACTACAATTCATCAGAAAATCCGTGTTTTTATGGTTTATACCAAAATAATAATTGAATTAAAATAACTTCATATTCATTTATCAACAAATAGAATTAAATAAATATTTTTAAAAATGCATAAACAATTTATACAAAGACCAATTTTTTATTTTATATATATTGTTTCAATTTTATCAGCACTTAGGGAAAGGGTAAATATCTTGGTTAAATAAAATATAAAGTAAAAGCTCATTTTACGCTTACAGTAATTCAATTATAAACTTGGTTAGAGATTTTCATCATAAAAAATGCAAAAATGAAAAAAATGATGTTTTAAAATTCATGAGCTTAATATTTAATAACAATTTAAACATAAAAACGAGACTCATCATTAGGGACCAAATTTATCAATTTGTAAGCATTAATCGTTTTAAATTCAAATCACAAAAAATAAATATATATTTAATTATATAAGGATAATTTGAAATCCAGAAATTCATATTTGTGTGGCCATTCAAACAAAAATTGTTTGTTGACCAACAGCGGGGTCAGTTTTGGAGTGATGCGATCAAGTGAAAATTAAAAAAAATTCACAAAAAAAATCGAAAAAATAATCAGTTTCTTAATTTCAAAGGTAGGTAAACATTTAATTTTAAAAACACTATCAAGATTGGTTGACTTAAAAGGCATTGCAAAAATGGCTGACCTAATCGCATATGATCTTCAACAACAATTACACAATAAGTAGGATTTAAAAAAGGATTTTTAAATTTAAAGTCTTAAATTTTGTAAATTAAAAACTAAACAATTTAGATAAAACAAATGTCTTCCTACTTATAGTTCATTAAAATTTCATCAATTCAAAATAAATACCAAAACAATAATAACTATCTTTTTCTATCGATAAGATAAATAAAGGAAACAGGTCATTGGCACTTGTTTTTAAAATTAATTTTGGTTTATTTTTGTTAATGCTATCAATTTATTTCGTGATTATAATTATTATTGTTTTGGTATTTCTTTTGAATTGATGAAGTTTAATGAACTAAGTAGGAAGAAATTTGTTTTATCTAAATAGTTTTGTTTTTAATTTACCAAATTTAAGAAATAAAAAATGCTTTTTTAAATCCCACTTATTGTGTAATTGTTGTTGAAGATCATATGTGATTAGATTACATCTCGTCTAAGTATTAATTCTTAATATTTTACTTTTGCTGGATACATTTGTTCAGAAAATAAATAAACATTTGTTTTTTATTTTAATGTTTTAACGTTCTTTTTATAATATATTTACACACAAGCTTTTTAGAACTAGTATTCATTAGTGGTTGTTTTTATGGCTTTTTTTGCAAAAGAATTACCAGGCACACCTGCCGTCTAAAGTTTGCCTTAACTTTTTGTTGCTGAGGGTTTTTTTAACCAAAAAGAATATTAATAATTATCATAAAATTGCTATAAGTCAAAACAATAACAAATATTATTTATATTATAACTTTTGAAATGAATCAATACGTGCGATGTTAAGTTATATTTTAAAGTGGAGACTTTATGTTTAATTTGATTCTTTATTAGTGAATATGAGCAACGATTGCAATAAATGGATTCAAAGTATTTTACATTTTTGAAGATTTAAAGATTTAACCAAGTTTTTGTTTGATTTAACCATGTTTTTGTTTGATTTAATATAATTTTGATATCAATTCGTCCTTTATTTTAAGCTTTAATAAAAATAAAATACTTTCAACAAATTAAGTCTTTAAAAAATATTTTTATGAAATCTTATATTGGTCTTCGATTTTTTTTATATTATGGTTTCATTTATTTTTATAAAATACCTGAAATAGCTGGCACAAACTATTCGATTCGTTCCTGGTCATTTTCCGAAATTATTTTAATTTTAGTTTATTTATTATATGATATTAATATTATTTCCGCATTGAAATATTTTTTACCGCATTTCAATCTTTTGTTTATGTTTGTTGCACATTAAAATGTGTTATTTATATAAAGAGTTCATTATTATGTCGCTCAGCCCCTTGCAGTGGCGGCCATGAGGAGGCTGGGGTGAAATTGGAATTATCAATAGCTTTATTTATAATTGTTCTCAGCGTCAATGACAGTCAAATCTCAAAATAGAAAAGTTTTTGTAACATACATTGTTAATTTTGTTTGTTTAATGCTTTGTTTGCAAAAAAAAATTTTTTTTAATTTACCAACGCAAGAATTTTAAAATTTAAGTTTCTTTAATCTAATTTTTATACTTATAAATTTGATTTTATTAAATTTCAAACATTTTAAAAATAAATTAAAATCTTTGTTCTTAATCTCATTTTCTATATATGAGTTTTTTTTTAAATTTAAATTTTAATTTTTTATCAAACCAAAGGCTTTAATCAGTAGTATCGGGAGTTTTTCATGCCGAACCTGTTGTAGTGTGGCTCATGTCGATTTGTTCAACGTCTTTTGACGTCTAAATGGTCCATGGTCCTGACTAACAATCAATCATAGGGTATGTGAATTTATCATTTTCATTTAAAATTTTATTAAACTTACTCTATAAAAAATTTTATTACAATAGACATCTGCAATTTTTTTTAATGTTTTTGAATATATAAATTTTTTGTATTGTTAAAACTATAATTTAGTCATGATTATTTTTTTTAAAATTAGAATTGGAAGTCATAATTGGGCTCGACTTGAGTTTTTGCCGCCACCTCCTTAGTCATCATATCATTTGAAATATTTAGTTCGAATATACCATTTATCATATTTCCGTAAAAAAAATAAAAATTTGTTTTTATTTTTTAAAAAATCGAATACCATTCAATTTCTTGTTATTGCCAGGAAATTTAGGGTAACGTCCAGTGAATATAGGTTAACTTGTTTGCTTCGTGTCCCATTTGGTCTAGGGTTTAATTATCTTTTAATGTATTGATTTATTTATGTGTTATATCTTGATTTTGTTAAAAAAATTTTTAGCTGTTTTATTTATGTAAAGTTATTATCTATAAATTATAAATTATTATATATCTTCCTTAAAAAATTTGCCTATTAAATTTTAGGATTTATTGGTATACGGTTTATAACTTGGTAACAAATTTTTGAAAAAAATAGTAAAACGCTTTTATACTTAAAAGACTGATTTTTTTAGATTTAGAAATTGTATAATTATAATGTGTCAAATTTTGCGTGGCCATTTTTATTGTCATTTTTCTACAATCGGCAAAGTGTTCGGCAAAGTGTTCGGCAAAGCGTCCCAATTGCCGTAATGGTGAATAGTTCAGTTCTAATAAACACAAATTAATTTTTTTTTGTAGCGAGTTTTTGAGAATTTCTCAGGCCTTTCCCACAACATTTGTTCAGTTTTCAATATTGGTCTAGAATTAAATTTCAATTGTTTTTGAATCTTGTTTGAATGTAATTTATTTTGTTTTTTCAAGTCCTTTTTGTAAATGATTAAAGGCCTGTGCCTTGTAATTTTTTCCCGCCGTTTGGAGTTTGGGAAAATTTGGTCATCAACGCACCCCATCTAATAATTTTTTAGTTACTTTTTTGAACATTTAATTTTTGAAGAAATAGTGTGCTAAAAAGAGAGAGTCAGATGGTTAGAGTAATTTGGTCATCAACGCACCCCATTTAATAATTTTTTAGTTACTTTTTTGATTTTTTTTTGAAGAAATAGTGTGCTAAAAAGAGAGAGTCAGACGGTTAGAGTAATTTGGACATGACGCACCCCATCTAATAATTTTTTAGTTACTTTTTTGAACATTTTATTTTTTGAAGAAATAGTGTGCTTAAAAGAGAAAGTCAGACGGTTAGAGTAATTTGGTCATCAACGCACGCCATCCAATAATTTTTTAGTTAATTTTTTGAAAATTTAATTTTTTTTAAGAAATAGTATACTAAAAAGAGAGAGTCAGACGGTTAGAGTAATTTGGTCATCAACGCACCCCATCTAATAATTTTTTAGTTATTTTTTTGAACATTTTATTTTTTGAAGAAATAGTGTGCTAAAAAGAGAGAGTCAGACGGTTAGAGTAATTTGGTCATCAACGCACCCCATCTAATAATTTTTTAGTTACTTTTTTGAACATTTTATTTTTTGAAGAAATAGTGTGCTAAAAGAGAGAGTCAGACGGTTAGAGTAATTTGGTCATCAACGCACCCCATCTAATAATTTTTTAGTTACTTTTTTGAACATTTTATTTTTTTAAGAAATAGTGTGCTGAAAAGAGAGAGCCAGACGGTTAGAGTAATTTGGTCATCAGCGCACCCCATCTAATAATTTTTTAGTTACTTTTTTGAACATTTTATTTTTTGAAGAAATAGTGTGCTTAAAAGAGAAAGTCAGACGGTTAGAGTAATTTGGTCATCAACGCACCCCATCTAATAATTTTTTAGTTATTTTTTTGAACATTTTATTTTTTGAAGAAATAGTGTGCTAAAAAGAGAGAGTCAGACGGTTAGAGTAATTTAGTCATCAACGCACCCCATCTAATAATTTTTTAGTTACTTTTTTGAACATTTTTTTTTGAAGAAATAGTGTGCTAAAAGAGAGAGTCAGACGGTTAGAGTAATTTGGTCATCAACGCACCCCATCTAATAATTTTTTAGTTACTTTTTTGAACATTTTATTTTTTTAAGAAATAGTGTGCTAAAAGAGAGAGCCAGACGGTTAGAGTAATTTGGTCATCAACGCACCCCATCTAATAATTTTTTAGTTAATTTTTGAACATTTTATTTTTTGAAGAAATAGTGTGCTAAAATGAGAGAGTCAGACGGTTAGCGTAATTTGGTCATCAACGCACCCCATCTAATAATTTTTTAGTTACTTTTTTGAACATTTTATTTTTTGAAGAAATAGTGTGCTTAAAAGAGAAAGTCAGACGGTTAGAGTAATTTGGTCATCAACGCACCCCATCTAATAATTTTTTAGTTATTTTTTTGAACATTTTATTTTTTGAAGAAATAGTGTGCTAAAAAGAGAGAGTCAGACGGTTAGAGAATTTGGTCATCAACGCACCCCATCTAATAATTTTTTAGTTTTTTTTTTGAACATTTTATTTTTTGAAGAAATAGTGTGCTAAAAAGAGAGAGTCAGACGGTTAGAGTAATTTGGTCATCAACGCACCCCATCTAATAATTTTTTAGTTACTTTTTTGAACATTTTATTTTTTGAAGAAATAGTGTGCTAAAAAGAGAGAGTCAAGAGTCATATTTAAAAGAGAATTATAATTTGAGTCATTTTACATCGGAGGAAACAAATCGCGAAAAAATAAGCATAATTGAGGCATTGATAGGCAAAGATCACTTTCAGCCTTTTAATTTGGTATCATTGTTTGATCAAATAAAAACACTGGTGGAAGTGGCAATTCCAAAAGAAGAGGCTAATTTGGAGAAGGCAAAAAAAGAGATCAATACGGAACAATTGGGAAAAGATATTGAATTTTTGGAAAACAATCCCAAAAACATTGCTGAAGAAAAGTACCAAAAAGCCTTTGCAATAATCTTCACAATTAAACAACATGGCGAAAAAGTTGAAATGCTAAAATCCAAAATCAAAAACATCGAAATTCAGGAACAACTGATTGAATTATCTTCAAAAATTCAGAACAATGAAATTAAATATTTTGGACATGATTTGTGGGAACAAACCAAGGAACTTTGGCAATAACGTTTGGAAAAATGCTTGAAAATGTGAAGGAATATTATGCCCAAAGATGAACGAATCAAATGTTGGCGGAGATATGATTATAACCGAATGATTTATTTCTGTGTTTTTTTGGTTATTTTGGGGCGTTTACTTACCGATCTTCCGGCGTACTGGTTTTTGATTTAATGCAATTAAATTTGGGGGACGCAAAATCAATATAATTAAAAATGCGTTTTTTGAGTTTAACTTTCTAAGCATTTTTTATTTTTAATGCGTCTTAATTTTTGTGTTTGTGTTTGTTAAGCAAGAATTGTTATATTATCTTTAATTTTTGTTAATGATTTTTGACCAAATTAATCTTTTGTGCTTATTCATATGGTTTTTCTTTTTATTTTAAGATATCTAATAACTGAAAATATTGACATATTAAGTTTACATTAATAAGAACAAGTTAATTTTATAATGCAACCATCCAAAAGATTTTTAAAAAAATATCAAACTATTACACGATGCGTTTAATTATTTTATTTTTTAAATTCTTTAGAAGATTGCTCAGAAAAATCATCGCATCTCTTTATATATATATTTTTTAATGCAAAATGTGAAGTGGTAAATAATGTGTTTCAATGCCGTAAAAATAAGAATCCTTTTTTCAAAGTTTTAATTTAGCTTTTTACTACTATCAGAATAAGCCGTTATTACGCCTCTGATATCCTATAATAAATAAACTTAATACTTTTAAAAAATAAAAAAAGTATTACATTTAAGTTTATAATATGGTGAAAATAATTGATAAGAGAAAATAAACAATTGCCGATTTTAGTAAAAGTTTGTCGCAGTGTAAAATTATTACTATTATATAGTCATGTGATTAAAAAACGAAATTATAGAAAATATTATTAAATAATAAATTGTATCATAGACGATTTATGTTGTTATTTTAGCAATAAACATATCCTAATACAAAAATTCAAAATCATATTGGGCGATTACGAATTACAACAAGCTGGCACCAAAAAGGAAATTTGTTGTGGTGTATTAAAATATAACATATTTTTCAATATTCTTAAGATTATAATTTAAATTAATTATTAAATTTGTAAATGTCAAAAATAACCAGAAATGGTCAATTTTTATAACATGTTTACAAGAGGAATACACAACTTTTATAATTAATCGGCAAAAATACAAATTAAAACAATTAACTCGTCTCAATTTTTATATATTTAAAGGTTCTTTTAAGGTTTTATATTTTACCAATTCAAATAATTAATATTTTAAACATTTTCTCAACTCGATCGATGCAATAATTGTCACAGACGGTGGATCCAACAAGAGGCCAGCAACAATAAAGGCAGATGGGCAATTTACAAAATACAGAAAAAATTATTAATTACTTAAAATCAAATCAGTGATTATTATTTTGAAATGATATTTTGCTTTAAAAATGTTTTAAAGGAAAGAAAGTATTTTGTCATTTTAAAATTTAACATTATATTTTGCCGTAAAATATTGGCGCGTCGAGTAAATTATACTTTGTCATAAATTCAATGTCTTTTCTTTTATAAATTTACGTGCGTAATTAGGCTGCCGAGTTCGAACCAAGTCGTCGTTGGATTTTTATGTTATTCATTAAAAAGTTTTTTATTAATTTGTTTTTGCACTTTCATTCTTACTAAATTTAGCACAAAAATTACATTTCTATAAGTAAATAGTAAAATAATACTAAATTCATTGATATTGTTTAAAATTTGAATTTCAAATTAATCAAATTTTAATGACGTTTTTATATTCATAAATAATTGTTTAATGTAATTTCAATCAAAAATAAATACTTTGATAATACGATGAGTTGAGGTTGACTTTAGTCAGACGGTTCAGTCTTCGCAGGCAAAACTATCTGGTTTGAAAAAATTAATTAGAAATGCATTTACTATTTCGGAATTTGCAGATTGGAACTTTATCGGGCTAGGTTTTTTAAAATTTATATACCATCCCAATGACTTCTCCTCTAATCTTTTACTATTTTGGGTTTATTTGTATTTATAAATGAATCAGTATTATTTATAAATCATGTACTTATTAAAAGCTGCTCACCATAGATAAATAAATTATTGCCTCTTTAAGTATTCATAAATTTATATTATTTCTTATACAATTTAAATTAATAAGATGCGCTGCGAGTCTTAGTACTTTCTGTTTTAGTTTTTAATTAGTGTACTTGCAATATTCCAAAAATGTTAATTTTCATCTTTTTAATGTTTCATTGCATCAGAAATCTACAAATTTCATCATGTTTTTAAAAAAAAAAAAAGCAATGTCGAAAAGTTATAAATGTTAAAAAAATAATTATTAATTTTTACTTTAAATAAACTCACTTTTTTGACATGAATGGCGCTCGGCTTTTGTCTTGGAAATATGTTTTGTGGGAGAAATGCATTTCATTAAATCGAACGATTTTGTTGACAATGATTTATCTGATTCTGAGGAATAAATGTTAATGCACAAGTTTATTTATTTTTACTGAATAGAAAAACTTTGTTATCCAAACATTTCTAAAAAAATTTTGTTTAGCAGAAAAAAAGGTTATAAATTTAGGCATAGAATCATATTTTGAAAACAAGAATAAAAGTAGGTCCAACCAACTTCAAAAAAAGCAGAAAACTAACCAAAAAAATATGTATGTGCACGTCGCACACGCTAACAACATTTCGGCACATCTTCTTGAGATTAAATGCTAACAAAAAATACGTATTTTTAAAAAGATTAAAAAAACATCATGAATTAAACATTTGACGCTAAAATTTAGAAAATCAGCATTAAATAAATGGAAAAATAAATATGATATGTTTATTTGGGTCTTAAATATTCATTTTTAATGATTTAAAATATATGTGGCATCACTTTTAAACCCCAATATTTGTCTTTATTATAATATTTATTTAGGTTTTGTATTGCATTTGCAAAGTTTGTTCGCAGAAGTTACGGAGAAGGATAGACAAACGACGCCCACAAATGTTTTAATTATTAAATCTTTGGAATATAAATAATTTTTATTGTTTTATAGTTTTGAAAGCTGATTCGCATAATTATTATACACAAGTATATCGATTAGCTTTTGAATGGATTCCACCTTTCTGAAAACAAAAAATAAATGATATTTAATAACTAAACATTTTAATTGCACAAAAATTACACCATCATTTTTGTTTATGTGTATCCGTTTGTGATTTATTTAACTTAAGTGTTTAACAGACTTTGACAAAGAGCAACCATGGAAAATTCTAGAAAAACTTTCAACATAACATATTTTGCAGCACCTATCAACTTTGCTAAACCAAACTACTACTAAAAAGTAAAAACTGTCGTTAAAAAAAAATTGAGAAATTTTATTTTTTCCTACATATTTAATCGAAAAATTAGATTTGTAAAAGTAAAATTAAAAATTTTTAAATAGTTTTTTTGTGATTGGCATAAATACTATTACGTAAAAAAGCAAAAGATTACTGATACGGAAATTGTCATATTTACAATATTATAAAACAAAAATTTTTTTGTTGAAAATTTTCATAAAAAAAAGATGAAATAATAAAATTACGAAGGAGGCCCATAATAGAATTCACACAAAAAATGTAAAATTGAAGTCGTAAATCGCATTTTGAAGTTTAATACTTATCACTCATAGTAACATACAAAAAATATCATGATTTAATTAAAAGTTAAATTGACGAAGAAATTATTAAAGTTATATTATAAAAAAGAGCTAGCATAATTAAAAAAAAATTGAGTATCGACCAAATATTGTAGAACAGGATAGAGGGAGAACGCCATTTTTTCACGTCATTTTCGTAGCCACACCGGTAAAGGCGAATGAAATAAATGAGACGCTGAAAACGCTACCAAATTTAACTACAACATTCAATAATCGACGCCAGAATATTCAGTAAATTCGATCGGAAATTTGTGTGTGGTTATTTTTTTGACAATTTATTTCATTTTAATTTTCTGAATGGGACTCGAATCATAAATAATTTTTTCATTATTTAAGTTATTGTATTGTTGAATAACGGTTATGCTGACGAGTTCCAAATATTTTTTAGCAAATAAATTCTTATGGCTGATATACCAAATGCTATAAATTTTTCCCGATCAATATGGAGATCGTTGATAAGGACTGTGCTATTCTTATTTAAACTCTGAAAATTTCTATTTTCTTTAATTATATATTTTTTGGCGACCCCGCAAAGTGTCTTCGTTTTTTCAAAATGAATTTTATCAATTTTAATAAAAAAACTTTATATAAATGACGATTAAAGTAAGTGTTTTGAAAATTTATGCTTTTTTACTACTTTTTCTGATAAATATTTATTGATATTTTTAATCATAATTTAGTCTCCACTGCAATAAACAAGTTGTTGGTATTTTTGACTTTATCTTCACAGGAATTATTTATTGGACTTAAATTTGTTTGATTGTTTTTTCTTAGCATTTTTTTTTTTGGATTTTCTTTATATTTATAATTATAATTACCGCTCAAATCAACAAATATTTCTAGCGTACTTTAATTCTGTTATTTTAAATTTAAATCGTTTAAGAATATTTTTTTCACTAATATTACTATTTAGACATTTGTATTAAAACCTTTAAATTCGGAACGAAATTATTCATTAGCTATTTTAAGCATTTTTGATGATTTTGGTGCTTTTTTTTCACTGTTACTCGATTATTTTCCATTTTTGGAAAAAAATATTTTCAATTTACATTAAATAATTATTCTAGTAGCATAATTATGCGCCAGGCACATTTTAATGAAAAGAACGCTTTCAAAAAAAGATAATAAAATCTTTAATTTAAAAATTTTACTAAAAGCAATGATACTGAACTCTGACGGCGCCAAGACAAGTGACGAGAATATTTAAATTATTGGTGTATTAATTAACTGTGCTTTTTCAATGCATGAACTTAAATTTATTTAATATCTTTTCACTTTATTATAATTATGCTTTAAATTGCAGTTTCATATCCGGATTTCTTTATTTTCACATCATCTATAACTCTACTAATCTCTTTTTTAAATTAATTACTTTTTTCGTATTGTAAGTTTTTATTATAGAAATTCATTAAAACCTTTAATTACAGCATTTATTTGATTATTTTTTATTTTATATATTTAAATAAGGGGATTTGAATTAGATTTGAATTAATTTACTGTTTTTAAATATTTATCTCTATATTTTTTTCTTTATTTCCTTATTCATTTCTATATTATTATTTTGGTAAAGAAAAGTGTGCGTTCTTGAATTTGCAATCGTAAATCGTCGCGCCCAGTAGTATTAATTTGAAAAGTTTTTTCTTGAGGCGGGTGGATATTCATTTAGAAGTGTCATTAAAATTTATTTCCAAATACAAATGTTTTTTAATGAATTTATATATTTATTTGCTGTTTTTATCTTATTTTACATTTAAATTTATCAAAATCTTAACTTTAATGGGGTTAAAATTATAAATATCGATTTATATAATGCATTGGTATCCAATTTGATGATTCATTCACCTCCAACGTTTGCCAATGACGGGTAGAGATTCAAATGTCATATACATAAGCCTCCGATGGGGGTTTTAGATAATAATATTTGTTTTATTTTCGTAACATTAAAAGGCTATAATATTTTTGTTGAATTATTTAAGTAATTTTTAAATTTTATAAGACATGTTGGCATTTCTCATATAATAATAATTTTTAAATTATTCTTTGCATTATTGTTTTTCGCAATTCGCTCAACTAGTTTAAAATAATTTTTGTATTTGGTTTTGAGATATTAAAATATAGGCACAGTGTTTATTCTAGAATTACTAAGTTCATGTGCCCTCCTCTTTTTGTTGATTTTTTATGGTGCTTCTAGCGATCATGCCAAAAACTAACATTCGCGCACTAATTTCCCACCAATTTTGAGTCAAAACCCAATGCAGGCTCTGCAAAACATTATTCAATCGAAGGGCCCGGGAGTTGTCTTGCAGCGCTCGGTAAAGTGGAGGTGCGCAAAATTCCGTTATAGCCATGAGAACGTCAAAGATCAGCTGCGGCCCGGGAGGCCGTTGCCCACTTTGAGGGCTTCTATCTCGGGGGCTTTGAGAAGCTTCTCCCATCTATTTCTCACTATCCAAAACTTCAAATTACGATAATCTTATACTGTAAAAGAAAAATAGAGTCCCAAACAGACCAGGTTCAAAAAAAAGCAAAATTTGGGTTTTAGCTCATCTCAGCTGCATTCTATGGACAAAAATATATCCAGAAAAAAGGCAACATTTTATCAATAATCATGGAGCTTATTTTGAGTCATGATTGTATTTTGTTGTATTTTAAAAAATAAATTTTCATAAAAAAATCAAAGCTATCAGAACTTATGTTACACCCTAAATAACAATTTTAATATACAACAAAACATAAAACAAAAATATAATGTATCAGACCGTAAAAAATAATAAAAATAAAGATGACTAAGAAGTATTGGTGATCGGAGCAATTTTTACGCGATATATATTTCCAAGATCGATTAATAAATCAAAGGAAATATTAAAAAAATAATATTAAACAATTTTGGTCAACCAGTTTCAACTAAAATAATATGATGTTTCTACAACTATTTTATTTTAAATATATATGCTTAAAATACAGCAAAAATATTCGTATTTGTAAATTATATGTGTAACCTTGGCTTTCCTTGGAAAAAATGCATGACATATGGGGAAGGGAAACTAGTAACAGCAACTTTGCATTAACGAAAACTTAGCAATGGTTATTTATATTTATATTAAAATAATAAATTGCATTAATATATTTTTATAATTGCATCCACTCGATTTATATAAGTTAATTTAAAGTTTGTAGAAAATTTTTTAATAATGAATCAACATATTAAAAAAATTAATCAGCACAATAATTATATTTTCAAGTAAATGCTTTAAAATTTCAAAAAAATTAATATAAAGTCACTTATTTATTCGCGTTTCAGGTGTGCTTTCAAGCTTTTGTCCCTTTATTTAGGGTTTTAAATTCAATTGCTATCAGAAAATAAATGTTTGAATTCGTTATTTTTTTTTAAAATAAATCTAAAAGCGAACTTTTTCAATGCCCTCTGTGAATAATTGATGCCCGCCCATCCGCCGTCCAAATTATTAGAAAAGTTTCTTATGCGATCAAAGTACACGCTTGAGATTCATTATTTTTAGTTTTTATATTTTAGAAAAAAGTCCATTTTTCTTATAAATTTTTAACTTTAAAAGTTATTTTATTAGAGTTTTATAAGACGAAATTTTTATATCTATATTTGCGCTTTAAATATAATTTTTGACATTTATAGGGTTTGTAAAGTGATTTGCTGTATTAATTAAAAATTTATTGTTTCAAGTTAGAGTTCGCTTGACGAAGTGAAGATAATATTTAAGTTTTTATTTTAACTAAACGATTTAACAGTTTTTTTCGAAGATGATATTAAAAAAATATATATTCTAACGACAACAAATAAAACTAACAAATATCTATTTAATAGTAATGTTATAAAAATGAGCTTTTTTAACTTTAAAAATACATTTTCAATAATATAATAGTTTCGAGCGTTCCACTGTTCAATTATGACTTTTTGTTTATAATTATTATTGCCAATTTTTTTAAATTTTAAATCTGTATTTAAAAGCATTTTTTAATTCGCTTATCATGGAATTTTAAATATAAATTTAATTATTTATTTTTTTATAGATAAATTATAATGTATGCATTTTTACTGTAATTTATGGTAGATTTGCAGGGTTACTTGTTGCCTGCTTGCAGAAAGATGGCGATTCTCCCATTGTGGTATCCCAAGTGGGCGCTCAGCAGGTGTTGTCTGCGGCATATATTTATAATATTTATAGACACTGAAAAAGGTATGAACAAAAAAAACTGTTCTTTCATTTTATCTCATTTTAATTATTCATAATTTTTTTCTTTATCTTATTTTTTATTTTGGTTTTATTTTACTATTTTTATTTTGAAATTTTCGCGCAGTAGTCTGCGTAGGGTAAGAAAAATAATCCAAAGTGGAAGGCTAAGATTCGATTATTTTAACATTAAAATTTTAAGTTTTTGTTTTTATTTTAACGTTTATTCTTACAGCTTAACAATTTAAATAAAAAGAGTATATTTAATTACCACCTTCAAGCAAATCTTTTACTCATTCAATGTAGTAATGGAAAGTTAGAAATATAATTAACTATTTAAAGGTAAAACTACGTAGAAATATAATAATAAAACATGCTTTAACAACAATATTTATATGTTATTTTTAACATTTAGCATAGTCCATTGCAAAATGTTAAAATTATAAAATTTAATTGGTAGAAAATTTTTAATTGGGTTTCCATTAAATATAGAAGATTATATATTAAAATTCTTTTATTATTTATAATACAATAAAAATAAAGTTATTTAAATAATTTAAATGAATAAAATCAGCACCTAGGTTTAATTGAAACATAAAACCCAATCATGTATCCTGAAATTAACATTTACCAGTGCACATTTTCAATTCAACTTTTATTATTTAAATATTTAAAATAAAAAGAATAAGGATAAGGAAACATTTTATTTAATAAAATTTATTCATTAATCTTTTGCGAAATAAGGCATTTTTAAAATTATTAAATTTAGAAAAAATCGAATCAAAATTTTTAATACAGAATAGTTTTTTTTTGTACATTGTTTTGAAAATATTTATTGCAATAATTAATATTATACATAATTTGTTTTTAATCATGCTACTAGCATTGCAAAATTGATTATTTATTTACAAATTTAAAAAATATTTAAACAAAATTTACACATAATTTTTATAAAATTGGTTAAAAAATAATGATGATTTGAAAATGACTATAAAAATGATTGAAAGTGCAAAATATTTTTTTTTATTTTATAAATTTCAAGTATACATAATTAAATCTAAAGCGAGCAAATTTATACAAATTATTTTCGGGGTTCAATCCACCAGTATTTTAGTTTTCACACTGAGAGCAATTTTCCGTGTTGGAGAGAAATTTTCCAAGAACAATTTTCCAAAATGGTAGCAGAGCAATTTACCAAAGAGCAATTTACCTAGACTCATTTCAGTTGATAAAATTACTTAATATCAAGACATAAAATAGATTTAAACACTTTTAGTTTAATTCAACATTTCTTGTTTAAAAATATAATTTTTAATTGTTCGTTAATATTATTCTTTTTTATATATTTATTTTGTAATTGAAATCGCAACTCTTCCAGCATTTGTGTGTTGAATCAGATACTTTTTGATCATGTTTGTTGGCTCATCCATCGTAGTCCTATTCCATAACCGGGGCCTCAACCAGAAGTTAGTGAGGTTTTCTTTTTTCTTCTTTCATATAAACGCAATTTTATTGGGTTAAAAATTATAAGGTGTTTCTAAGCTTTTATTTTTACGTTGGTTAGCTCGTAAACAAATTCAGTTCGAAGCTGAGTCTCGGTTGTCATCCTACTTATTTTAATTGCTCCGCCTTGTTTGTTTTTTTAATCTTCCGCTTTGCGTTTTACTTGAAAGATTTGATTATTTATTTGAACGGTTTTTATTTTGATTCGAATGGTTCGATTAATCTAAATGTTCTTTTCGAACTTTCTCAATCTTTGAATTTGAGTTGGACCAATACCGCCATTTTTGGCCGTTGTGGTGTTTGTGCTGAACGGTCTTTATTTTTTGGGTATTTATCCTTATGGGTTGATTTTTATCGGGTTTGGCTATTTTTAATTTAATTTTTTGGAGAAATGATATTTTCATCTTTCTAACCAGGGAATCTTGTTGCTTTCCAAAATTATTTTTGATCTTTTAAAGTGTAATAAAACTTTGAATAACAGCCTTTTATTTTTAGTTTGCAATTTTATTAAATATTTTTTACTATCTTACCTTTTGTAATATCTGAACTGATGAGTCGAGTGATAATAATTTATGCTATTGTATTGTCTGTTTAAAATTTTTTTTTGATTAGCAATTAGTTCAAAAATATTTAATTAATTTATGAATAAGCTCATAATCAATGAGAATAATATTTACATAATTTTAAAAAATTACTCTTATTTCTAATTATTAAAACCCTGGTTCATAAGATAATTATACTTACAAAATATAATTTAACATTAAATAAATAAAGTTATAGATAAAGCACTAATTTTGTTAGTTATAACAAAAGTTTCAAATATAATCGTTTATCAAAGTATTTTAAGACAAATATAGAATATTTTAACAATATAAAGATTTTATGGTGATAGCAAACGTTAAATACGGTTCTGAAACTAAAAAATTATAGTTGCAGAAAAAAATTTTATCAACATCAAATAATATGTATAAGGTTTTTTTAAAAACAAAAAGTGAATAAAGCAAACATATATAAATCTTAAAGTCAGCAATATTTTGTTGATTCGTTTACGCAAACGAAGATGAAAAACCATGCCAGATAAATGAAAAGGTAAAAACTTGTATGAATCAAAATATATTATACAACAAATATCGAGAATTTACTTATTATCATTATAAAATAAATAAATTTATCACTTCGATGCCGCGAACTAGTTCATTTCTGCAAGAAGACCAAGAGTTCCATTCAAGCGCACAGTAATTCCTTATATTTGACACAACAAATTGATATGAAAACAACAAGTAAAATAGTTAAAATTATTAAAAGAAGGTCTTCATTATTAATTACACTTAAAAAATTAGACGGCTTAGTTATAACAGCAAAATTTTAATAAATTCTTTTGTGATTTCAATCTAACCGTTAAGTGTGCAGGTTTGCGGGCAAAACCGAGCGTTGGTTTATTATGTATTATGTACAGCAAAAAAAAATTATCTATTGGACATGAAAATATTTTTAACGCTTATACAAAAATGTAAGAATATTTGAAATATTTAAAATTAAAATATGGCTGCTTTGCGTGCAAAGACAAAAAAAAAGTAGTTCATATTGAAATTTATATTTATTTCAATTATAATGTTATTAGTTTGGCATGGAAATTATTTTATTTTGCGAGTTTAAGATAAAACATACCACATAGACCATGCCGTTGATGGAAATCAATTATTCTTAATCGCTTCTTTGAATATATTAAATATCAAAATTTCGAAATAAATATACATTTATAATTTAGTGTGGACGTTGAAGCTCCCCGCACTATAATGTAGGTTATCGGCTTTGGCCCACAGCTTCCAAAATTCGTGGAGCTTGTTTTTTATTAGTTACAAATATTTGTTGTAGCGTTTTTTATGTTTTAAAATGAATCCATTTTTACTATTAAATATTTTTTCGTGCCTTTTATTCTGAGATCTACGTTTGAAATAATTTTTAGTCAGCTCAAATTAAATTACTTTCGAATAAACATCTACTTTGGGATTTTTTTTTAATTTTTGCGAATTAAAATTCAATTCTTTTCTCCATTGTATTGCAAAAAGATTTCGAATATTTTTTTAAATGAATTGATTAAAGTATTTTGAGACAAAGTTTTGCCCGACTTTTAACATGGATTTCTGCAATTACATTTTAATATCATCTCGGCGGTAAATATATTCCTTATCTTTGCATAATCGACTTTCGTTTTTTAAATTATTGTTTTATCATTTGTGATTATGACAGATTTTGTTGTTGTATGAATTTAATAGAAATAATTTAAAGTAACTAGTTGTTTGATTAAAATAATAATGCTCAGGAAACTGCATCATTTCTCTTTCCTATTGGGAAATACCATTATAAAGTTGTCTTCATTTTTGTTTTAATTTAATTTTAATTATCAATTTGCTTAGGTGACTTTGAAAAGGCTTTACATTACTGTCAAGATGATCACATAATATTTTTATTGTCTACTTGCTTTGCGGAAATTATCATAAGTTTGCAAGTAAAATTTTTTTTTGATATCAAGTAAATTCGTCTGATTTTTGTTCCACCACTCCAATGGGTCGGAATTAAGCGGCGCTCTTTCGGACGCGAGTAAAATCTCAGTTTTTGCGCATATAATTAATTCACCGCCATATTAATTAGAATTTTAAATTATTTTAAAGTTAAATATGATTAATTTGTAAATAATATAATAATGATTGTAATTTCTTATTAACTTAAAAGCGTTGTGCATCAGCTCTTTAATAGTTTCTTTAGTGGTCTCATTTCCTCCACGTTTATATTGCATTTAAAAATTTCTTTTTAGTATCCACAAATATAATTGTCATGATTTAATGCAGAAAATTTGTTCATGTGTATGGGTTGTATATTTTAAAGTCTATTTATTGGTCGTTAACTTATAGCGTTTTAAAAACTTGGCATAACCATTCTATATGTTATTTATTGTTTGTTTCTCATAAAGTAAAAAAAATGTTATAAAATTATTTCAGTTGTAGAGTCGCCTTTTGTACTTATCTTTTAGGTATGAGTTTTTGTATATAACTTGGTTTTTTTGTGAACTTTTTTAGAAAAATTTGATGAATGTGTTTAAATTTAAATTTATTTTATTATTTAAATTATTTAACTTGATCATTTATTTTACGAATTCTTTATTGTTTTAATTTATTTTTCTAGTTAAGTATGTAAATTGTCTTTTTGTTGAGCTTAGTTAAAATGCGGTGATAAGAAATTAATTGGGGAATTATTTTTTTGAAAAATCATATTTAAATATTGCAACTGAATAATAACAAAATTCGGCGGTTCTTGTTGATTATTTTTTGAAATTTTAAACAAAATGTTTTTTATTAAATATAATTAAGACAATTTTGCGTTTAGACTTATTATGTTGTCTTAATGTTTTTAACAGGCACTATTAATGGTTTGGTTTAATCATAATGATCTAAATTTAAAAGTTTCAGAATAACTTTATATTATGGCAACCTTCCTTAAGCATACCTATTAATTTAAAAAATTTTATAAATTAATCAATCATAGATCTGCCACTTAATCTGTGCCTAAATCACACCTTTAAAAAAAATCAATTTTTAGTTCAGCTTAAATTTTAGATAAGTTGTTTGTGCTTTTCTTCTATAAAAAATTTTAAAGATTTCAATTCTCGCAATTAATAAGCCAAGAAAATTGATTTGGCAGTGGTATTCTATACCACCTTTAAAAAGTTAATTTCAACTATTTTTGTAAACAAATTTCACTTTAACATTTAGATTGTTTATTTGTACAAATTTTATACACTATTTGTTTTTTGATTTACAGCGGCTATTTAATGAAGGAGCTGAACCGTCTCTTATTTTTCTGTTGAAGCTGTCCATGGCGTCAAAACGCCGCTCCGTGTCTCTCTGCCCGCCCATTTCAGGATTTGGTTCGAGCATAGTGGCAATGTAACGCCGCATCGTTTCAGTCAGGAGTCCATAAGTTTAGTTATTAAAATCAATTTTAAAATAATAGATTTGATTTAAATATTGAGTTGAAACATTTTAATTTTCCGTTTCTTTCTATCAACTTAATTATTAAAATTATTTTTAAAAAAGATAGGGTTAAATTAATTATTGAGTTGAATGAAACATTTTTTTGAAGACAAAATTGTTTTTCGTATTTGAAAATATAATTTTTTCTTTAATTTTCATTTTGTTAATTTTCATAAGAATTTGGTTATTTTTAAATTACTTTTCTAAATAAAAAAAAATACAATTTTTTTATGCCTAGCATATATAATGTTATTGAATTGTTTATTTATACGTCATACTTATTGTCTTTTGTAGTTTTTATTGTCTTAAGGCTGCACAATAATTCATAAATTTTTTTCTTAATTTTTTTTTATAGAATTGAATGTTATTGGGATTCTTTACGAATAAGAAATATTTATTTAATTAATTTATTAAGTTTCTACTTTTTAGATGGGTTTTTTCAAATTTTTATTATTTTTCAAAATTGGATTTTTTTTTTGATCAAATTAGGATAAACTTTAGCAGATAAAAAAATGAGTTTTAATTTTTTTTTAATTTCACTAATGATTTGAACTTTGATTTTATGGTATCTTGTTGTTTTTCGCTGTCCAGCACCGAACACAATATTGAATAAGTTTCGGTTTAGAAATTCACAATTCAAAAAAATTATTGAAAATCTGGTTAGATTTTCGAGAGCCGAGATTTTACGAGATTCTCGATCGTTCTTCAAGTCCGTGTTCTATTTACAAGTCATATAATCGTAATTCATAAACTGAAAATCACATTTAGCAAAAAATTTTAAAAAATTATAAACACGGACATTAAGCATATTTTAATAATAATTGAATAATTCACATATATATAAAATGTATTTGTCAGGCAAGAGAAACAGGCAGCTTTGTTCAAGTTTTAATTCTTATTTGAAATAATTAAAATACGACAACTAATAATATATTAGTATCACAAAGTAAAGCCGAAGTATAAAATAACTTAGCTAAAATTTAAAATTTAATTTAAGATTGGAACATTTATTAGCAACCTGTTTAATGAGATGGGCTTGTTGTTGCAAAAAATAATTTACGGCGCATCGATGAGTTTGTATTTACAATAGTTTTGATAAAATTAAAATTAAATAATAAAAAAATAACAGAATAATCCCTATAAGCGGAAAACCCTAGAGAGATGGATGCTCTATATGACGTCAGAACTCTTCTGCTCAGCGCAACCCGCCTTCTGAAAATAATTTACATCATATCACTATTATATAAAACACTTTTGGTGTATTGACATGCATGGATCCACCCCAAACAAATTTAAAAAGATATATGCAATCTCATAAAATAAAAGGACTAACATTGCATCAACAGTTAAATCGACGCTGTTCATGAAGAAGCACCTAAACATTACGGCTTGCATAATACATATGTCAACATAAAGGACATCAAATGAACTAAATTGCAAAATTTTAAGTAAGAATTCGTATGCTTTATTTATTTTTCATCCATTTATTCCTGAAGCTTTGACAGTTTGGATGATATTGAAAACTCTAATAACTTTATTATTTGAAAAAAATTCTTCTTAAACTCAGTAAAATTCAAAAAATAAATTAATTAAACTATAATACCTAATTTAAAAAAATATTTGAATTTAAAGAGTAAAAATAAATTTGAATAGTTTCAAAAAGTTAATGCCATAAAAACGTTTCAAACTTTTAAAAGATAATAATAAATATTCAAATGATAAAATATTAGTTATAACTTAAAAACCATATTTTAATAATATTAAATAAATTTACAACAACAAAAGGGAGACCAAGAACCTTTCCATAGCAATGAGAGCGTTGAAGATGATGAGCACAATAAAAGCTAAAAAACTAACCAAATTTTATTAATATCCAGTTATAATTATTTTTGCAAAGCGAACGACACAAGCATGAACGCATCGAAATGGAAGCAGAGTTTTGCGCCAGGAAAAATTGCCAAGTTTTTTAATGAAATTTATAAGGTTTTAACCTCATCAACTGATTAATATTAAGAAGAATAAATTTGCAATAATGAATACCCGATTAAATTACATCACTAATTTTATAATTATTTGAATTTAAATAGAAAAAAAGTATTGACCTATTTCGCGAACAAAATCAGAAAAAGTAATAGAATGAACAAGGATATTTGTTATAAACGACCAAAAACATTCAAAAACTGTCAAAAATAAAATCAAATGAACATAAAAAGTGCAAAAACCCAATAAAGAAACTATAAGAATTAAAAAAATAAAAATTGGACAGTAATTTTATGCTTATCAATATAATAATGAATATTATTAATTTATTTGAATTTTACTCTCAAGCAAAATTAAAATATTATTTAAAATTTGTTTTATCTTTAAACATAAATTCCAAGCCTACGTTGCTTAAAAAATTTTTATGCAAAAAATACATAATAACAAGCATGCTAACGCAATGCTCTTTGATCAGTAGCAAGCATAAACTTCATAATTCTTTAGAACAAAGATATACTTACACATAAATATTGTAAAATGTGTTCCGAAAAAGGTGCCATCAAAGAATTCTGGGGCCAAGTAAAATAATATTATACCAAATAAAATTCATATTACATTTGAACATCAATTTGAATTAAATTGGAAAATAAAGAAAGTTAAGCTTTTAATTAAAAATATTAATTTTTAAATAAAAGGCAGCGTTTTCAGTAATGCAAATTTTAATATAAAAAAATTTGGTTATCCAAAGATTACTTTGCTACTCAGCCTAAACAACTTGACTAGACTTGCAAGAGCGTCGATTTGTTTTTACACATCACTCTAAACACAAGGATACGTTCTTAACATACATGATACTTAGCATTTGATGTGGATTCAACTTATATTACTTATATTCTTGCTGTTGCTTACAAAAAACGAATCCTGACAAAAAATCTTCACAATAATTAATTCAATTTCATTTTCGGTTGCAGAGAAGACGGATGCAAGTCGTACCACATCTTAAATATTCAGATAAAATTATATAAAAATTATTATGCATATAATAATTTATGAATAAGTGTTTACAAATTATAAACACAACTGACCAAAATTGCACTCAAGTTTTAACAATTTAAATTAACAAATAATTTAATCCAAACGACATTATGCATATAATAATTACGGCCATGGCCATTATGCATATTGTTAAAAGCAACAAAACATATAGGCTAAACAAAATTATTTAGGCAATGCGAGTAATTTGTTCGAAGTTCTAAAATGCGATCACATTATTATATTTAATCTTATATAAGTTTTAAAGAGAAAAAACCTAATTTCCCAGCTGACGGCGTATCCGCCCGGCATTTCACTGTCAGAGCACCGGGTCTGATGAAATAAGTTGTATCTCGACTTGTAAAAGTCTTTTCCAAACAATATTAAATGCCCATTTATAAAATCGAATACACGAATTTAGTGAATCAAATTGCTGGACATTTTGCATTTAAAACAGAAGCTTTAATAAATAGACAACAATTATTGGTGCAAATATATAAATCAAAGCAAAATAACTACAACATAATGGAATATTGTTATTTTATTTTAAAAATAATAAATTTTAAATTAAAAAGATATAAGTAAGCTTATTAATAATATTATTTAAATATAAAAATATAATGAGCAAAAACAGAATAGTTGTTAATTGGTAAATTTAAAAAATGAATAAGTTTTTATTTAAAATTATAAGTATTTATTGAAGCTTGACTATACTTTTCAAAAAAAAAAGAAGTTAAATGGGATGAGACAGATAAGGTTATTTATGGTATATAAAGAGAATTCTTCATAATTTTTGAAAAAATGGTAAATCAATATGTAAAAATAAAAAACACTCCCATTGAGTAAATAAAAAATGCTTTTAATGGTTATGAATCAACTTGGCCCATCTAAAGATACGAGTCGCAATGTTTTGATTTATTAAAAGTTAAGATGGACTTTTTGAGTTACGATAAAACCTTGCAACCTGCCTTAAACGACCGCAATATCATTGACCTAAAAATGCCATGCTAAGTTAAAATATTTAACATAAGTAATATGTTGAAAAATTAGTTCTCCTAGCAGAAATACTACAATTCTAATGATCCACATACTCGCAGTTAAAGTCCGTTTTTTTTTTTCAAATGCGAAATCAGTACAATCCATAAATATTGTTTTTTTTTTCATTGCGTTTCTCTTCACAGAAAATAATAATTTAATTCAAGCGACTTCTAATAAACGAGGAATACACCAACTGATAGATTTACTAACAAAATTTGGTAAAATTAAATGCTTTCTTGTTTTGTTTTGTTAATATCACTTCAAATATCATTATCTTTTTTAAATTTGATGTTTAGCCAAATTAAATTTGTAATGACTTTCGCTAATGAGGTGCAGAGTTGATTGAACTCAATTGCAGATTGAGCATAATGTGTAAAGCAATAAGGTTTTTGCTGTTTAATACGTAGCTTATTAATCGACTGCTTTCTCATATAATATAATGTTTAATGTTACTGTGATTTACCATATAATGTTTTCTACATCTAAATTTAATTCGGATATAACAGAATAATTGATTGAGACAGCAAAAGACTTCAGGGCGTTGTTCCGGGACAGTCTTGGTTTTGCCAATAATTGGAGCGTAACCAACGGGTGCAAGACATTGCTATAATCAATTTCAAATTTATAATATAATTAAGGCTTTATTAATCAGATATATTTCTATAGACGTTTGAATTATTTCATTAAAAACAATATTTTCAATTATCAGTTTTGGTAAACCGCAATACTTTTTTTTGCAAGCACAAGGTGATGCGACACTTTATAACAACCTTAAATAATAAAAATTTGGTTTTTTGTTTTATAAGTAGGTTTAGTTTTACAGTGTATCATTATGTTCTCGTTTATAAGCTTCTTTTTAGGTGATCTAATGCGTCTAATTTTATATTAAGCTTTTTTGTACCCGCTACGATTGAGATTGCAGATGCCGATTTTTTAATCCTTCGTAGTTCATATAAATATCAATTAAATTTATATATTTGCAATAAAGTTATTGCTTAATAATTATTATAAAATTGTTTTTTTAAATAAACTTTTAAATTATTTTTTACAATTCATAGATTTGAATTCCATTACGTCAAAATATAAATATTAAATAGCTTAATAGTTGATTAAGAAAAAAACCCATTGTAAATTAATAATGTCAATTAAAGAAACATATCAAAAATATAAATTACAGATATGTGAAAATAATTTTAATAATAACCACTTAACAAGATAAATTGAAGTGAAATAGATTATAATAAAATATATTGTGATCAAATTAAATTAATTAAGTCAAATTAAATATCCCTATTGCTCGCCACTCATACGAAAACGACGGGAAAATGTGGGGGCAAACCGACAAGTTAAAAAATAATATTAAAAAAAGTTACACAATGTATTAACAGAAATTTAATATATAATTAACGAATTTATAAAAAGTTGTGAAAAATCATAAAAAAACTTTTTGGCATTAACAAAAGAATTTAGTATTGTAAAAAAAATTAGAACTAATTTATCAAACTAATAACAATAAAATTTGAATTTACCTGTAAAAAACACATATTGTGCAATTACTCATGATTTGTGGCTTGTGTATTGAACTACTGTTTATTAATGCAAAATAAAAGGGCAGAGAATTCATATTATGAATAAAAAACTAAAAAAATGTATTAAAAAAATCTGAAATATGTGAAGGAACTGAGCTAATTTGAATATGTATATAGTGCTTAAGACGTAGATATCTGGATCAATGCATAAAGTAATAGCTGGTAATAAAAATTATATAAATTTAATAAAACAATTTGGAAGATAAACTCAAAACAAAAGGTGCGTATGGTTGGTAATAAAAATAACGAGTAAATTAAACAATTTGATATAAAAAAAATTTCCTCATTATCCACTCACCCAATGAGTTTTCTGAAAAATTTACTAAATTTCCAATTTAACAAAAAAACATTATTCTAGAAGACTAACTGAATGCATAGAATTCTGGAGATCACTCACCACAAAATCGTTTAAACTTGATTTAATAATTATATTTTAATTGTTTATTTGTTATAAAAAAAAAAACAATTTTTTTTATTTAGTTCAATATTCTTATGGTTATTTTAATAAATGCACCTTTGAAACAGAATTCTGGTTGCAAAAAAACCAGAAACCAGAAATCAGAATTCTGGTGCCCAAAATCACCAGAATTCTGGTAAATCAGAAAATCAGAACAGAACAGAGCACGTCCCTGATGTGTGCCCTTAAAAATTGTCATCCTCATTGAGTATGCTGTCTAGGAAATTGATTGCTCAGCTCTTTTTAAATTTTTGTATAATATATGCATTTAGTTTTATGTTCCTTTTTTTCAATTAAAGATCAAACATTATTAAAAAACAATTTGAGAATAAATCTAAAAATGTGATTTTTTGGTGAATTAAGTTTTTTTGGCAGTTAAATTCACTCCTATTCTGTTGTTCTGAGCCTTTTCGAAGACACTATGTGAACCTCTGGTTGTTAATTTAATAAATATTAAAAAATATATATATTATTTACTTTTATTTTATGATTTTTTTTTGAAAGGCTAAATAAAATTAAGTTTTAAAACACACGTTTTGAAATCCTTTTAGGGGAATATGTAAAAGGTTTCTTTGATATTAAAATATTTAGCAATTTTATATTATTAAAAATTTTTATTATTTTAATGGTTTTTGTTGTAATTTTACATTACCAACTCCCAAATTTGCACGAATCCCGATAATGCTTCATATGAGATATGTTTAGTTTATCGTTGCATTGTTATTTTTGTACAACGTATATATGAAATTGTTTTGGCTTATTTTGTAAGAATTTGTTTTAATAAATGGATTATTTTTCTAAACCCTATTTATTTATTTCTTTAACTCCTCGAGCGCACTCGATGATTCTAAAGAAGACATTAATTTATCTTTACCAAATTTATGTCATGATAATTAATTTAAAAATTTTTAACTTTTTTAATCCGTTTGCATTTGCGTTATTTTTGATGGGCTGAATTTTGTTCCTTGTTCTGCTTATTTGTGCTTAAATGAGGAGTTACAAAGCTCAAATTATTAAAAGCAAAAAATAAATACCTAACAAAATAAAAATTTACATAATGCGAATATTTATTAAAACGTTTAATACAAATTGCATTAAAAAATTAAATTAGGAAAATAATTTAAAAACAGTAATAACTGTTAATTACTGAAAAGTTTTTGGAACTCGCTGCTTCAAGAGCATGTCCGCAAGAACTTGATGCACCTGAAGTGCTGTTTCCCGTGGGACTCACCGAAGACCAATTCATCGCAGCTTGGAGAAAATACTAAATAAGTCAGACTAAAAACGGAAAACTGGTTGAAATTTGATATTGCCATTATGTAGAGTGTGTGGATAAACAGGTCTAATTTGACCGAAATTCATAAAAATAAATTAATTTGTAATTTAAACAAATTGTGCAATTAAATTATAAATTAAATGCTAAAATCTCGACATGGTATTATTTATATTAAAAAATGGTTAATTCTATGTTTCCATAATAAAAATTAATTAAAATATAAAAATGAAGCAGCTTTTTGGAAACAAAATTAATTTCTTAATTCAGAGAGTAACTTTTGAGACTTTCACAAATCAACTTAATTTAAAAAAATGAACCCAAATTGGTGACAGCAAATAAAAGCCTTTTTAAGAATGTTAAAAAATAGAGTTGCGCATTAACTTCGCAAGTGATATAAGCTAAACATTTAAAACCAATAAATGATCAATTTAAATATTTTAATATTAGGAAAAATAAAAGTTATATATTGCGCAGGCTTTTGTAGTCGGCATAAAAACAAAATTTAAAATAATATAATTTTTAAAATATTATCCAAATTTATAAAAATAATATCCAAGACAAGATACGCATTTAGATGCACAAAATATAAATTTATGATTGATTACATTATTACCAGTAAATATTTAAAAAAAGTATAATAAATGCGTTGGAGCGTCGTGCCCGCAATCATCAGGGTTTTAAATAGAAATATTATTATTATAATCCAATTCATTTGAAAAAATAAACACGTGACAATTAGAGATTTAAAAAACAATTATATTCGAATCCAGAATATGCTTATCAGAAATAAATAAAAGAACGGATTAAAGCTTAATCTGTAAGTTTGGATTTTTTAAAACTTGTTTTAAAAATAAAGAACAATGTTATTAATTTATTTGTTTATTTTACTTTATCTCGAGAATCCGCTTCTCACATGTATTATTTTCCTCATTAAATTCAGATTTTGCAAAAATTTAATTTACTTTTAATTTTGAATGGCATAATCAAAATCTGAAATTGAGTTTCTATACTAAAATCAAAGCGTTATAACAAGAAACTGAGAAAAAAATGGAAAAATAAATAGATAATATAATTTTGTCTGCAAAATCTTCGCTATATTTATTGTGATAAGATAAAAATTTCATTTAATATAAATATGACATTCAAAATCATAAAGAAATTATGCATATAATTCAGATTCAAAAATACCTGATATAAATAAGAAAATAAATTTCATCTAATTTTTATACAGAGAGATAATAGGAAAAAAAAACAGATATTGAAACAATACAATTTTGTAATGCCTAATGAAAATCAAAACTTCGAAAATGACTAACTTTCAAACATAATGCAGAGTTCACTGTTAAGATAGGAGCTTTACATTATTTTGTTCGATTTGTTGTTAATTATTAGGGTTTGCGTCTCTTGAAAGGTACTATGTTAAGGAAAAAAAACTAAAACAAAAAATGATTAAATAAAATAACAATTGAAATCTTTGAAAACTAACAAATATATGACGAGAAAAATAATAAATTATTATTTAAAAAATCATATGGCAGATTTATGGCGAAGATAAGCCATCAACCTATTTTTAATTTAATTAAATTGAACAAAATTAAAAGCATTTTTATTTCAAATTAGTGTATAAAATAAATTTAAAAAACATTTTAACGAAAGAAATAAAAATATCAAGGCTTTCTTTAATCATTAAAATACTGTTTAAAATTGCTCGAAGCATAAATAAATTATGAACTACACAGAGAAGTTTGACTCGGAGATTATAAATCTAATGCACAATTAAAACATACTTTTGTGTGAAGGTATTAAAAAGCATCATACCGTGTTATATAAACTTTAAATCTGTTTCGTGCATGAAGGACTCTTTGTCAAAATATCTTTGGGATCATATTAGGCAATAAAATGCGCTCAAGATGGACAAAAGAACAAACCATTAAAGTGCGAAGACATCACATGCTACAATCTATTTTTGAGCTAAATTACACTATATTACTTCAAAACACACAATATGATATGATAATGTAAAAAGCTAGAATTTTTCCTTCTCATAACCAAAGAAATGAGTGCTTCTACCCAAATAAAAATGGCCTACGACAATTTAATTAAATAAATAATGCTGATAAATGTTGCTTTTCTTTTTAAAGTTTAAAATGATAATTAAGATAAAAATAATAAAACCGTATTTAACATAATTATTAATACAGGGTTGATTCAACAATATAATTGAATAAATAAATGATCCTAATAAATAATAATTTAATAATAAACAATTCGATAAAAAACATAATAAATGATATAAACTTCTTTAATATATCGATACGCAGATAAAAAGAATAACAAGGATACAATTCAAATATTGGTGAAAAATGGAAGGCTCCGACCTCGCGTAAAATGATTAATAGTAGGTTAAAAATAAAATTTTAGATCAATTTTAAATTTTAGTTTTCTAAGAATTTTATTTACAATTTTTTGGTAGTTTGATTTTTTACATTATTGATGATTACATTATATTTTGCAATCAAGCGATTGCTTTCCGGTTCAATTAATTTTAATTACAAGGAGGAAGATAGGTGCATTGGATTTCTTTGATTCGAGAAATGATATTACTTTTTATTAGTTTTTTTTTATATCTTGTTTTTTTCGAGAACTTAAAATTATAATCTATATATTGATAATAAATTAAATTAAAAAATAAATACAAATAAAAATAAATAAATTTTCTAAAATAAGAGACCATAAATAACTTCTGGGTAACTTGAATGAAGTTCTAATGCAGCTAATAAATCATAAACCTTGTATATGAATAAAAAAGTTCCTACATCAGATAATTATAGACTTGACGCAATGGTAACAAAATTTGATTAACCAGAAATCAACTTCAGCGCCGGAAGCAGCCAGCCGAATCAAGTAATAAAATCAAATCAGAAAACATGGACAATCTATTATTAAAAGACAAATAGAAAAATTTTAATAATTTCAATTACCTTTTTTATTACAAACGATGATAAAAGTTATTAAAGAAAGCAATCAAATCTTGATGATGTAACTTTGCAAATCGAAAAATAAATTATTATTATTATTAAGACAAAAGTGTAAAAGGACCTTGTGTTTGGAGAGTTGTTTTGCAGCGAGAAATTGGACAATCCGATCCGGTAATTCACCAAATTATTGTGTTAAAGAGACCCAATTGAATTGAGTTATTTAGAATTAAAGCGGTTCTTTGCAATTATAAAAAAAACAAAACATTAAAAATAAATACACTAATTAAAAATTAATTGTAAGCCAACCCGCATTTTATATGTATTTTAAAACTTTTAATTCTAATCGGGTCTTTTTCTTAAAATTCAAAATTACTATTTATAAAATTTTAAAAAATTTAATATAAAATTGTCGCAATAGATGGACAGTATAAAACTCGCATGCGCACGGTACATTGACGGCATACCTTAGCTTTGAAAACGCCGCGATTTAAATAAGTACTATGTTCAACATAACATATTTTGCAGCACCTATCAACTCTGTCAGATCAAAATACTACTAAAAAGTAAAAAAGATCGTTATAAAAAATAGAGATTTAATTTTGTCCTACATATTTGATCAAAAAAAAAATTGTAAAAGTAAATTTATTTTAAAAATTTTAAATTGTATCTTTTGAGATTGGCATAAATAGAATTACGAAAAAAAGCAAATTTTGACCTTGTTTCATGTATATTTGAAAAATTCTGTAAAATGATAATTAAATAATTTAAAATAATAATCTCTTAATGGAAGAAAGTAACTCAAAATTTTGATTAATGAATTATGAAATCTTAAATTTATTATAATACATGAGTTTAAACTATATGGCTTTTTTGTATATAAGAACATTTTAAAGAATGCCTAACCAAATAAGCTTCAGATCTAATGATACGAAATTAACATCATTTACAATTAAAAAATACAAAATTCTTTTGTTTTGAAAATTTTTAAAAAAAGAGGTAAAATAATAAAATTACAAAAGAGAGCGCATTATAGAATTACACAAAAAGTGTAAAATTGAAGTCGTAAATTCACAATTTTATAAGTTTAACACTTTATCACTCATTAATAATATCTATAATTAGTAAAATAATTTGGTGAACCGGGACTAGGGTAACAGATCTCGGCGTATGACAGTGTGAGGTGCTGCCCGACGTTTGCGCTTAATTACGAAATATTCTTTCATAAAAACACAATTAAAATCTGTCAATTATTTTATTTTATTGTCCAAATGCATTAAAAATTCACAGAAGAAAGCAGCGAAGAATTCTGCCTAATTGAGGGCGCTTGAAATAGCTCTTGCTGAATTTAAATAATCAAACTAAATCATAAAGGCAGATTTATTTTATAAAGCTCCTTTATAATTTCGCACATATTTTTCCTTGCGTTTGTTTTATGTCAATATGAAAAATAAACCTCGTTATTTATAAGGTTTTATTGAATTTCTGTTATGAGTTTTTAACTATTGAATAAATTTTTCATATTTATTTAGACTTTATTAACGCAAAATAATTAAATAAATTAGGCAAATTGATTAATGCGTTCACGCAAAAATTGATAAACATTAAATTTAGAATGACCATTTAAGTTTATGTTTTTTATAACTTTAGCGTAACTTTTTCTTAACATTATTATTGGTTTCCCAAATTTATGCAAAAATTGTGTTATACATTTTTTGTTCACTATCATGACTGTGAGTCGTTGTTCCACGCCCTTCAACAAGTAGTTGGTCATTTAAAATCAAATAATATTTTTCTTCATTATTTGATCATAATGTATTAACAACTGATATTATGTCAACTATTTTTTATTCACAATGATGCATTGTTTATCATTTTTTAGTTGCTAAAAAAAAATCAATTTAGCAAATATTAATAAATTAAAATTTTTTTAGTAAGATTACAATTAGCAATTCATTCTGAGTACATTTTTATTTATTAATTATTATTCGGAAATTGAATATTACATTTTACTTTTTGAATCAAATATTAAAATTTTGGATTGTGATAGATAACAAACGACGGCAACATAGCAATTGCATAAAATTCATTATTGTATGCACATATAGAAATCTTTATAAATAAATTTTAATATACTTTTTCTAACAATTAAGGCGAACCCACGACACTTCAATCTCAATCTTGTTCATTAGGAGATCAAAGGGATTATCACCGGATCAAAGGGAGTAATATTGGATCAAATGGATTATTCTTTTAATTTTAAATTAATAAGTTTAATTTATTTCTTTGTTATTTTTCTAATATATTTTTCTAATAATTATTTGGTCACAAATAAATCTGATTGAATTAATTGTAACATTGATTTGATTTAACAATTGGTTGTTATAAACTTAATATTTTTCTAAATATTTGTTTTAATTGTTAATGTGAAAGCAAAATATTTTTCTTTCTGTAATTTTTTATTTGATCATTTTCTTATAATGGGGCTTACCGGGATTTCTACTCCCTTAATTTGAGGCAGAAGTTGGGTCGAATGGCGCAGCGTTCTGCCTTATGTGGACTTTGCGAGCCATATTAATCATGGTAGTTAATCTATAGGATTCTAGATTTTGCTTTGGATTTTTTAATGTCTTTACATGAGCATTCTGACAACATTACTTTTTTCAATTAATAAAGATTTTTTTTTGGCTAATTGTTTTAAAATTTTTAAATATTAATTGGTTCACTGGTCAAGTACAATTTGCACATAGGAGTCTGGTTTTTTAAATTATTGAAAATCTTTGCAATCACTTTCTCAAAAATTCTGTTCAATTACAATCATAAAACAAGTTTAATTTAATTATTGAATTTATTTATAAAGAATTTCTCCTGCTCAAGCTTCGGAAGCCTTTCGGCATTCGATGCAAATGTTTATGGCGCGTATGCGATATGCTAATGCGTTCCATGTAGATTGCTTGTTGTTGGAGGATTTGCTTAACCATTTTTGTTTCCGCGTAATGACTTAAGTTACAAATGAAAAATTTTAAACCTTGATATATATCAAATGTTACAATCAACGGATTTAAAATCTAAAATTTAAAAAATATTAGATATGCATTTAGTTAAAGACCATTCTTAATTCTTTTTTTAAATCTCTGGCTGACAAGCCTCTTTACCTGCTAATGAAACACTTTATAATTTGGATTTTTTTATTTGTTAACCATAATATCACTGAATATAATTATTTATTTTTATTTATTTTATTACAATAATTTATGGAGCATAAAATAAATTTTATTGTTTATAAATTCAAGAATAGTCGTCTGAAACTGACTTCATTGCGTCACGATGAAACATTTTGCTCTTTGCCGGCTTTGTTTCAGTTATTTTGTTGCTTCAACTTTTTAATTCATTTTTATTCACCAAATAATTATTTATTTTAATTTGGTTTATTTTAGTGATATTGTTATTGATAAAAGTTTTAATATTAAAATGTATGCAATTTTATATAAACACTTTTTTGCATTATTTTGATAAATTTTGTTTAATTTTTGCATTTCATAGTTTAATGTTAAACAAAAAACAACGCATATTAAGATTAGCCAGCATGACGAATTGGAAAAACTTGATATTACATAAAAAAATATGTATTTTATAAGCTCCATGTAAATTTACATTAATATAATTTTTTAGTATATATTTAAAATAAAATTGTTGTAGTCACCATATTATTTTAGTTGAAACTGGTTGACAAAATTGTTTAATATTATTTTTTTAATATTTTTTTTGATTTATTAATTTTAAATAAATTATATTTATATTTTCATGCTTCGGATCCTTTAAATTGAACTAAAAATGCTGGATTCCTTTATGTTTCAAAAAATTTTAATCCGTTTAAATTTGTTTCAATATATTTATAACCAAATTATGCTTAAAATCCTGCTTTCATTATAAGGTGTTGTTTTTGTTGAGACAAATGTTTATAAATCAATAAAAGTACGCGATGCTAGAAACATCTTTTACTTTTCTTGTTTTTTGTGCAAACTTTAGATTTACAAAATATAAATTAACTATTGTCAATTTTTATTCGAAAAAAACATCCGAATGCTGAGTTGTTTATTTTTTGATAAAATTTACTGCTCGGGTTTGTGTTTATGGGATTAAGTATAAAGTTTTACATTCTTTTTAAAATTGGTATGCTAATTTATTGGATTTTTGTATAAATTTTTAAATAAAGCAAACAATTATTAGAAACATTTATTCAAAATTATATTTATTGTATTTGAATATTGTTTAGATTTTGTATTTAGTGATTTATTATCATCGCTGGTTGTGCTAGATCACAATATTGTATTAATTCTTTTAAAACATTATGCATATTAAAATTTTTCAATAAGATTTGAACAATTTGGGTACCTATGACCTGAGGTTTCAGACTATTTAAATTTCAATTCGGTGTCAAATTGCTTCGTGTCAATGTACCCGTACCACGCATATCTCTTAATTAATTTAATTGGTTATAAATTTTTGTTGTTTAAATTAAGTAATGCTAGAATAAACTCGTTTTAATATTATAAATTAGTTTAAAAACAATAATCGCAAGTTAAGCAGTTATAGATTTTATAATGCAATCAATTATTTCTTTTTATAAATATGTTTATAGTTTTGACAGAGGGTAATTGTGCAATAATTCAAAAAATAAAAATTTGGTCGTAAAATAAAAATTACAATTGCATTTAAATTAGTGTACTGATTGAAACCTTAAGATAATAAATTATATATCTTAGTTTAATAGTACAAATCTGAAAATCATTATATACAATTTATTAATGGTATTTTAAATATCACTTGTTTTCTACTTTACTTTTCACGGTTTGCCAATGTTATTTTAAATTTAAATATTTTATTTAGCCATTTTGTATTTTATTGATTTTAACATTTTGTTAATCATTTAGTTGTATAATAAATGTCTTTTCTACTTTGGTTTTGTTTTCACCGTTATAAACGAATTATGCTTTCTCGAGTTAATGATAATAAATTTAAAAAAATAATAGAATCTTTAATTCAAATAATGTAATTCAACATGCTTTTTTAACTTTTTGCAGTATTAAAAGTTTTGAAAATGTAGAGGCGGTGCAGTTGCATCGTTCTTCAGAAGAAGAGCCGCACAATGTATTTCTTTCTCGCTTAATGAGTATTTATTGAACCCAGAATAACACTTTTCAATAAATAAGCGTGTTCAAGATAAATTCGAACTAAAATCTATTACATCTGTACTTAAATTATTCTCCATTATGTATTTGTATGGTTAAGTAACTGATTATTAATTGTTTTATATGTCTTTTGCGCTTTAGATGATTAAAATATGGTTTTACTTGTTGTACGTGCATTTAAGTAAATTAAATTGGTTTTCAGCAATTTATAATAAAAATTGGTTTCTTAAACTTTTTTATGAACAAATCGATGTTGGGAATATATCTCGCGTAAAAATTGCTCGGATCACCAATACATCTTAGTCATCTTTATTTTATTATTTTTTACGGTCTGATACATTTTGTTCCGCCATCAGATCGAGCTTGATCTAAAATTACGTTCTTATTCTTTCTCTTCGTGATTCTTTCACAAGGTGTATAAGCGTTTCAATTATTTGTTTATATTATTTCATCGAGTGCTAAAAAGTAATTTTAAAATATTTAAATTAAATTTAAAAAAGACATTTGGGATTTCCTCAAATAGTTTCACTGATTTGGCAAGGAACTTTTACCCGATAAAATTTGTTTTTAGCAAAATCTTTAATTACATTAATATTTTATGCTCCGTTTTTAGCCATCGTCCTAACAAAATATTTTAACACATTTAAAACTCAATGATGTCATATTTTTATTTAGTACCTATTAGTTTGCTTGTTTTACTTTTTAATTTTTTAAATTTATTGATGATTATATATAAATTTCTTTGTGAGATTTAATGAGATGAAATTTCGCTGTAACACGATAGGCAAACGTTAAACAACATTGCATAATTCGTCTTTTAGCCCATTATCATCCGCTAATTTGGAAGCTTTAAAATATTTTTTAATAAAAATATTTAATTACCAAAAATTGCCTATTTTATAAACACCTTTAAAAGTCAACGTTATTATGTTTCAATTTATATATTATTGTGCAAAAAATAATATGTAATATTTTATATTTTTTAAAATAAGGACAATTGAAAATTACAATAAATGTTGGAAAAGCAATCCAAACTCAAAATAATTTATTCGTCTATATAAATATAAAATAATTCTCTATTATTGCTAGTTATATTTAATATGAGTCTCATGTGAACACGTATTTTATGAAATTTATAACCAACATTTTCCGATTATGATTAAAAAAATAAAATTCAAAGTATAAGTAAAAAACACACATAAATAAATCCCAGCCCTACTGATGAGCGACCTACTGATGATCGACCCCTCAACTCATTGTAGGCAACTGGAGAAAGAGAAAAAGTACCAAGACATTTATGCCTTATGAAAAGCAAATTTTCAATTTCTAAGAGCGTCAGGCCTCTTCCAAAAATAATTAATTTAATTACCGAAAATTGTAAATTGGTATACTAACTCCAAAATTAATATAAATGCCAGCTGGTCGTTAAAATAAACATAAAACTTTAACACATACTAAATATCTAATAATTTTATTTTAATATTCCAGCTTGATTTATTATTTTCAATGAAAATTGAAAGTAGGTAAAATTATTCACATATTTATAGCGATTTTCCTATAGATTATTGTAAATTTGTTAAATAGTAAATATTTAATATCCCGAATTTGTTTAAACTAATTTTCTATCACTTAGATCATTATAATTTTAATGTTATTTTCCATTGTGATTACTAATTTATGAAGAATATTAAACTTTGATTATATTCTTTTACAACTTTTTTTTAATTGTGTTTTAAATTTTCTTTAAATTTTGTTTATTTAATGTTTAAATAGCTTAATTCTTAAATTTGGATTTTTTTTTGTTTTGCGTTACAGATGACTATTTGAGATGACAGTGAATTCCGGATGCAACTATCTACAATCTTTTAAATATATTTGGGATTTTTGCACTATAAATATATAAATTTTTTAATAAATAAATTGTTTGTTGGATGTTATAAATTTCTCATTTTTTGTTTTAAATTTGTTTAATTTGGAGATTGATAGAAAATTTGATTTTCAATATTTTAAGTTATTTCTAAGTTCATCAATAACAAAAAGACTCAGTATTTTCTTGTAGATAACTTCGTTCTTTTTTGTCGAATTTTTGAGCTTGTATCTGTTTAAATAATTAAAATTATTTTGAATTTTTATAAACCGATTGTTTGACTGAAAACGCTCTTTAAAGTAATAATTAGAATTATAGAAAATTATTTAGAAAATTCCCCCCCCCCTCATCTTAAGTATTTATATACGTAATTATAATTTATAACGCGATATTATAATGATTTAAACTAATTTCGCAACTTTTTTTACGTTGGACTTTTATTAAGAAGCTTGAAATTATCATTTTTACATTTGATCTTTATGTGGTTTTAGAGAACAATTAAACTTTTATTTAGTATATTTTTTTTATTTAACGCAATTCAACGGCGTGTTTCATTCATCTCAGGAATCGCTTTGGATGAATTGCGGGGCGATAAAACTTTGATTTAAATTTTTATTTAATTATGTTTTTTACAATACACATTTTAAATTTAAAATATTTCAATATAATTAACATAAATTATATTTAATTACTACAAATCTAAACAGCGATTTAAAAAAATGATTTTATTTATAATATTTTTAATCTCGATGTTAAGTTTTTTAATATTACTATTAAGAGAAACCAGATATGATTCCGGAAACACCTTTCCATGTGACTGCCGGCTGTTCAGAAGCTAAATTTTCTTTTGCAGATGAAATGAATAATTTAATTAAATGTACGATCCTTTTAAGATATTTTGCTATTCTTTCATTAATTAATGAACTTTTGGTTTAATTTTAGGGTTTTTTGCTTTATTATTTATTTTGTGTCAAGATCCTAATTTTATGAGATTAGCTCTCAAGTAAGCAACGGGTTGTTAAAATTTTTTGTATTAAACAAATTACAATTATTTTATCGCGAATAAATTATAGAAACTTAAATAATTGTAATGTATTAAAATCGGATATCATATTGTATGTTTTTAAGTAATAGAGTGATTTTGCTTAAATTTTATTATGATTGGATATGGATATTTTCTGAAATTTTCTTTTTTGCTACAATGTAGTTTTAGTCACCAAACTGGTAGTCACAGAATATTAATTTTTATTACTATATATGTTTATTAGTTTTTATGGTGTCATTTCTTTGAATATTTATATGGTGTGCAAATTCGACTTTTCAATTCTCACCCGCGTCGCTTCCGGCTCTTTTCCCATATTATATTTTGCCTTCCTTTATTTCGATTTTGCTTTTGTTTGTAAATTGTTCTATTCAAATAGGTGCAAATTTTTTGTTTATTTATAAATTTTTTTTGTCCGACAATATATTTAATAATTCTTATTTCTTTTAACATCAAGGTAAGTTCATCGTTTACCTTAAAAATTTTTTATGTGTTTAAAAAAATGTTTTGATTAGCTTTTTGATTAAAAAAATAACAAGTATGTACACATCGGTGTAAATTCTTAGTTTATAACACGTTTTGTCAGTGCAACTTTTAATTTTTTTTTTGTTTATTTTATATTTTTATACAAAATCATTTATTTTACTTTTTAGTATAACTAATACTATGCTAATGTCTTATTATATATGTTTTCCTTTTTTAATACCTATTTATTAAATAGTTTAAACATTTAAATTTTAATTGGTTATCCATTAATTCTGTTTGTTATAATACCATTTAAAATGGCAGAGAGGCGGCAACGCATATACCAATAAAAAAATCCTTTTGAAGCCACATTGTAAATTCTCAAGCGCATAATTATTAAGTGAAAAAAATGCAAGTATTAAGAAATAAAAATTTATTCTACCTCAATATGATCGAAATAAATAATAAATCAAGAATCTGCATAAAACGTTAATATTTATTGCTATTAAGTGGTTGGAAAAAGAAATGAATAATGATGATGTGCATAACAAAGTCAATAGAATCCTAAAATGAAAATTACCATGTGGATTTATTTTTATCGACGATTAAAATTTTACAAATATCGTTGGATTTTTGTTGATTAAAATAAATACATAAATTAGATTTATTTGAAATGAAACGATGGTCACAAATGATTCAAAATAAAATTAAAAAAATTATAAACCAATGACTTTTTTTATTTCTTTGTTATTTTTCTAATAATTACTTGGTCACAAATAAATCTGATTAAATATTTTATTAAAACGAAACGAAAAAATGTAACAAAAACAATATTAAAAAAACATTGAAAATATCGATCTTAAAATGAAATACTATTAAAAGTTATAGTAAACAAACAATATAATTGTAATGCAAATTTGTAAGCGCAAAAAGAGACCGCATCAATATGATCAAAAAACTTAAATTAAATTGTTAACAGGTGTCTTTTAAACTCTTTTGTAAATACATATAAAAGTATGAGTTACGAAGATCTTTATGCTCCACGAAATGTCAAAGGCGTTTTGCAACTAGTTAAATATAATGCTCAGAAAGACAAACCATAAATGTTATTGAATAAATATAAAACATTGATTATCAATTAGAAATAGAATATTAATTAAAAATATCTAAATAAAATAATATACAAATAATATAAATTTGGTATGACGAAATTAAAAAAAAAAAAACTTGGTTTTATAATTATAAATTGGTTTGCGTATGCATTTGTATAAATGATTATTTTTAAAATAATTAAAGCAAAAAGAGAGGAGCAGAGTGTCATATAATGAACTAATTTTTGCAAACAAGTATTAAAAAGGCTTAAGAAATAAGTTTTTGAAGATCTTTTAAAATTAAATTAAACAACAATAATTTTTTATAGGTAACATCTACAACGAAATAAACATATTTATTATTCGCTAAAATCAAATGGTCAAAACAGTAGTTAATGAGCAAAAAAATAATATGTTAAAAGTTTTAAGTTAAGTGGTTCTATTGGATTGATAACAAAGAATTCTGGTTACCGTCTGGGTGAGGCGCTTTGCTCCTCGTGAAATTTCACAGCTGAACAAACAAAGCAGTCAGAAAGCAAAAAAAAAAATCGGTTTGTCTGACGTCAATAGTTACTATTGAATGAATTACTCCAATACCTAAAGTAAAAATTTAAATTTATTCAAAAAGTTAGGCTATTATAATTTTATGTTAAATAATATATTAAAATCAAACGAGAAAAATTTTAAAGGGAAATCTAAACTTCAAACGCAATTTCTTTTTAAGGCTAATTGACCATCTAATAATTTTTTAGTTACTTTTTTGAACATTTTATTTTTTGAAGAAATAGTGTGCTAAAAAGAGAGAGTCAGACGGTTAGAGTAATTTGGTCATCAACGCACCCCAGCTAATAATTTTTAGTTGCTTTTTTGAACATTTTATTTTTTGAATAAATAGTGTGCTAAAAAGAGAGAGTCAGACGGTTAGAGTAATTTGGTCATCAACGCACCCCATCTAATAATTTTATAATTAAAATAAGACGCAAACACGCAAAGAATAAATATTAAAAAAAATGGTATTAAATTAGATAATATTGGCGAAGTTGCTAATTGAAGAAAAGAAGAGAAAGGACGAGCCACAATTTCAGCATTTCTGCGTTGGTACATCGACTACGTCAAACATTTTATTATTTCAAAGCATTAATGAATATTGCAAAAAATAATAAAGATTAATAAATGAATATTATAAACATTACATAACAAGAAAGCAGCCGAAAAAGATGATTAACATTTGTATTTTATCAAGTAAAAATAATTTTTGTATTTTTTAAATCAAATATAGAAAAATATCAATTTATTTAAAAAAATCGCTTTTATTATTTCGTTTAACTCTAAGAGTTGCATTCTTGGCAAACAAATAAAATGTAACAAAAAAAAATTAAACAAAAAGATATAATTTATAAAACAGTTAATTTGGCTCAAAAATTAATAAACGTCGAGAAGTCAACGGAGCATAAATTAATTAAATATAAAAACAAAATGACAATCTATGGAACTAAAATAAATTTGTATTTAGTATTAAAATAAAAATGCAAAAAAATTTAAAAACCAGAATTCAATAATTTTACAATTTCCTTCAATTAAATTAAAATATTCAATAAAAATCGAATAAAAACTGTAAATTAAGAAAAGCGGCAAGCGTTAAATCAAAAAATATTAAAATGAAAGAACGATTATTAAAATTAGGAAAAAAAATTAAAGAGATATGAAACTATAAAATTAATTAAAATTTATAAATTGCAGAACAATTTGCCTGAAATTGCTGAAGTAGGTTGTACGGTGCCTTTAATAGGAACTGGTGACCTGTGTTGAACAGTAAAGTCCGTTTTGCGGTTGTAGTGGTGCTGCGGGAGGGATCCGAATATTATTGTTGCTGCGCGGGATTAATTACCGTATTTTTCCTATTAGTAACCCACTCTCTATTTGAAACCCACTCTCTAATTGTAACCCCACCTCGAGGGGGTTTGAACAATAGTAACCCACTCTCCATTTGAAACCCCCTCTCTAATTGTACCCCCCCCCCCCCTCCCAAGCCGTGATCTTTTAAAATTATCTACCTACCTAAGGTCCTACATATTTTCTATTTTCGCCATTACTATTTACCTACGTTAAAATTTGTGTTTTATTAATAGAAAAATGAGTAACGAAGATTCTGAGTTAGTACAACAGCGTGATATCTCAGAAAAACGTCGCATTTGTAACAATCGACGAAAAATTAGAAGTCCTCGACTTAACAAATCCCGTTCAATTAAAGAAGCAAGTCGGAAGTTTAAAATAGATCGTCAGAACATTATAGAATGGCAAAAGAAAAAGCAAAAACTGCTCTCTTTGCGGTAGATTGATTGTCATAGAAGCTTGTGGACTTTATTCTTTACATTCAGCGGCAGCGCCAATCAAACATTTACCACCATATTTATGCAGCAGATGAAACGTGAACATTTACTTGAACTGGATTTGATGGCCAAATTCATTGCTTCAAAGAAGATGGACCGGTTCCAAATGGGATGATTCGTTTGCAACAGGCACGTGAAATGGCCGAATTTGACATTTTGGCGGAAGGGATTGCAGGACTGTTTGAGGAAGTTGCTTTGGAGCAAGACGAAGAAAACGGATAGTTAGTGATGGATCAGTGGAATTATGAATTTTGGGGAAAAAATATTGTTATGATGCTTTTTATCATTAAAGAAATTTATTTTGGTTCAAAAAATAATAAATATTTTACAAATTGTTAGTATAACAATAAAAATTTTAATTAAAGCTATATAATATAAGTATACAATGTTATTATAGAGCTTTTTTCCATCTTACCACCAAACAGACAATGTTTGTTTTGTCGCGTCGAAATCATTTAACAAAATTCAATATGGCATGCGCTTTAACATATTAAATTTATTCTTCTAAACTTATAAAATATATATATTTTTAAAAAAGTTTCATCATCACCATTCATTCATATTTAATAGATTATTTGGTTTGTTTTTATTGATGCTTACATATAAATGAAAATTATTTGACTTAAATTTTTTGTTTATTTTTTTAAAGAGTATGGAGTTAACATTTTATTTGTTAATGTTTTAGCATTTTTTCTTTGATTTTACAATATTTTTATTTAGAGAAAAATTAGTTATAAAATATTTATTAATGAGTTCATATATTTTTTATGCCTTTTTTCACTTACATTTTGCTTTGGTCGATTTATCTTAGTTGAGCCATTATTTATTTATTAAATGTTTTCGGAAATTTACCTTTCTATGCTGGCTGCACAGTTTAATTTAATATTATTATAAAATAATTAGCCATTTATATCCAAAAGCCAAATAATAAATTGTGTCAACGCATCGGCCACTAAAAAATATCTTCATTTTTAATCAAAATTTCTTTTTTTATTTTAATTGCCTACCATATTAAAATAAAAATGTGAAATTTTTGAATCGTATCATGAATTAAATTAACGGGTTTTAAAAGCAAATGCCACTTTTAAGTGTCTGTAAATTCACGCCTAACATTTTTAAATTGTAATTATACATTTAACATGGATATTATAGCACTGAGTACGGCTCATGAAAACCCGAGAGAGGTTCCGGCAGTCGACTGGAATCGTACGGATCGTGCGGTTATATATTTCAAATTAAATTATGTATTTGAAGTTAAACAATTTATTTAAAAAGCGTTCTAAGAACACAAATTATCTATATAACAAAACAGATGCAATTTTTATGGGTGATTGGGGGATCAAAAAGGTGATTGGTTGCAGGTTGCAAAGTCAACTTTAGCGTTGCAATTTACCATTCGATAATGTATGTGAAAGCAAAATGTACGAAAGGACTATAATTTTATAGTAAAACTAGGCCATCATACACTGAATTAAGAAATAAAAATATATAATTTTTAAACAAATTTAAAAAACATACACGACTCAAATTTGTAGTAACTAACAAAAAGAATGTTTCCTCAATTATTTTTGTGCGGCTTTCGCCCTAATTGGCGAATTAATAATGTATCAATGGTTAATACATTTATTACGCTCTTGTATTGCTTTACTGTAAAACTTTTTCGGGAAAGTTACCAAAACATTTATTAATTTTTGAATGCAAAACATTAGAATAATTTTATTTAATTAATTTTGCCTATATTTTTTTACCCTTTGGGCCGTTTAAACCCAGATAACTCTTCCAGCTACAATTTATTTGAAGCATTTGTTGTTGAGATTAATTGTGGCCTTCTCACAAGAATGGCTACTAAAAGTAGAAATTTTATTGTTTCAGTTTGTAATATTTTTAACTAAAATTATCGTTGCAAAGCCAATTCATTCATACATATGTTTTTATATAAGAAAAAGCAAATATAGAGACTAAAAGAATTTGATTTTATTTTTTAATTTTTAAATATATTAAAAATTATTTTATTATTCTACATTAATATACCAATTCAAATTAATATTTGCAATGCCCAGACTCGGAAAAATTTTTCAACAGATCAAAACCCGTCAATCTTCAATTTTTTAATATATTTTTTATCGCCTCGGTATTGGTTCGTGGGTACATAAAACTCCTGGGTGCGCATTTTCATTTTTAAGACTTTCTTAATCCAAAAAACTTTTAATTGGACAGCCAACTTTATAATGATTATAATTCGTTAATATATCTATTTTTATCATTTTTGTAAGATTTTTTTAAATATATTATTAAATTCCATCTAATTAATATTGCCAATTTATTGCATTATTTTAACTTACTTAGTTATTTTAATTATGTTATTAGAATTAAAAGTAAAATTTTAATTCATAGATTTTTTTAATAAACAATGCCCAATTAGTTGGATGGACGAAATCCGATATTTTTTACCATTTTAATTTATAATTCAGATATATTCCTACATTTATATATTATTATATAGTTTTTATTTAAGTAACCGAGTTGGATAATTATTTTTTTTTAGTTTGCGTGTGACCTTTACAATAATCTTTAACATTCCTAGATTATATTATGTTTAATTTATTTTATAATTGTTTATTTTCTCGAATCGAGTATTATAATACACCATAATATTTATTATTTAAATAATATTTACATCCAGTTGAGTATTTGGCTTTGTTTTTGTTTGAGGATTTAAATTCTAGGCGCTTTATTTTTAATTAATGGCCTATTTTGTTTGTTGGCTTTTGATTAAAACAGGCTGGCCCCACTTTCTATCTGGTATATTGTTGTAATTTGCAAATTAGCATTCATTTTAAATATATGGCATTTTTAATTTTCAGGTATTCATTAACATTAAGGCGCTGAATTTTTTAAAATAATAATTTTTTATTTGTCTGATCATATTTTTTTTATCATGACGTTTTTCCTGTTGTGTTTCTGGTTAATTAGTTTACCAATATTTTATGTTAATTAATTCTAAAATTGTCAAATGAATCTTAAAATGTGTGTTCATTTGACGAAAAACCCTGCTTTTAAATATTTTTTAAAATTGTGGTTTCATTATAAATCTTGATAAATCGTATATAGAGCTCTTTACGCAACATCAACTTTATGTTTTTGAGAATTAAGATCATGAGTATTAATTAATTCATTCTGAAGATTATTATATTAACTCAAAGTTTCTCCTTCGTCTTCTGTATTTTCTTCATTATAATTTTTCCTCATGCTTTGCAGTTATTTGTAATTTTTTAATTCTAGGGCTGCTTCCGGGGTTGAATTAAACTGAGACCAAAAATAAACTTCGATTCTCTTGACTTACGAACGGGAAGGCGCTTCCGCAAATCAGTGATGATCAACCCAGCTGTCGAAAACAAACTTTCACTCTCGGCTGATGATATATTTTTGTTATTATTTTTTATTTTACCGCTTGTTTGTATTTTCTTGAACAATTGATTTTTCCGACATCCATAAAATTATTGAATTAACTGTATACGCGCAGCATTAAATTAATTTAATTCTAATATCTGATTTTAAAGTTTTATTTTAAAGTATAATTTTTGCAAGTTTAAAGAGTTCGTTTATATATTTTCCGCATCCATCCAGCCGATTCGCTTAACAACGGTAGTATAAAACAACCGTGTAATCAAATTTCCAATTCAACCAATTGTTTTTTAATTTTTGATAAAGTTTATTAATGAGGATGTTTATAAAGCAAGGTTTTTGATTTACTTAATATATAAATATCTGAAATTACTTATAAAATTGAATGTTTTTTTGATTAAATACTCAGCATTGCAAAAATTTAATTTTTGCAATTATATATGGAGATAGTGTTATTGATTAATTTTTCATACCAATTTTTTATTGATTCCATTGCATTATTTATTAAAAATATGCTTGTGAATACTGGCGTTTTATTAATTATAATATATAAATGTTTTCTCTCGGGTTTTCTTCAGTTAACTCCCTTCAGTTTTCTCAGCATGTTAAACACGATTTGGTTATTATAATATATAAATTTAAGCCAAAGTGCAAGACAATTTAATGTAGATTCGGCGTTGTAATAAATCCTGAATATTATAAGTAATTTATTCTAAAAAAATAAAAACTAATTTAATTTTTAAAATATGAAGAATGAACAGCAATTTTCATAAATAAATTGCAATCTCTTTCAACACGTTTAAACATTTATTTATGTACTGACCGCAGCCTTAAATCAAAAAATGCGCGTATATTAAATTAAAACGGGCAGCTTCGCTGTTTATATGAATTCGACTTTAAATTTTTTAATATTTTGCAAGTATTAAATTTTTTCATTTATAAATATTAAATTATACCTAACAATCTAAGTGCAAGAATAATTAATAACGTAATACACCACCCCCCCCCCCCCCCTATCGCAATCATTTTCGTTTAAGAATTTGGACGCCCGAGAAGAAATGGCGGAATACGACACAAGACGCGCACTCCTACCGCGGCTGTCGCTGCACAGAAATGTGGCGGCATATTTCATGGTTCTCTACGATGATTTTTAATTAAGATTTTATCATATTCTTGATTTTTATAAAAATAATGTGTTAATGTGCGTTTGGCGGAGTCTAATAAAATACGCGTTATTATTAGCGTTTTCGAGTCTGGTGATGTAAATATTTATCACTTTTAATTACGATGTATTGATAATTTCTGGGAAAAAACTCATGTTAAAAATTAAATGAAAAATATAAAATACTCTATAAAGAAAGCAGAGTTATCAATTACGCACAATAAATAAAAATTTATTAAAGCAAATGTTGATCACTGTAATTATTAATTGTTTTTGTTAAGGCTACCTTAATTTATATTTATTTATCTTCTTTTAGCATGAATTGTTTTATAATTGATCGATTTTGTTCATAAAAAAAAGTTTGAGCATTATGCTAGGAAAATTGTGCTAGACAATAGGGCGTAAGAAAAAAAAGATATGCTATTTTCAGGAGTTGAAGTTAAAAAGTTTGTCTGTTTTCAGGAGTTGAAGTTAAAAAGTTTGTCTGTTTTCAGGAGTTGAAGAAAAAAAATGTTAGAACGTTCTAGACTTTATACGGTTAATTCAGCGAAAACTTTTATAGATTGAGTAGCTTTTGATCTATGCAGCTCATAGAAAAATTTATAGCCATAGAAGATTTTAAAAAACTCTAGAAGAAAATGTGTTTGTCAACTTTGAGAGACCATAACTTTCTTTAATGTTTTTTTCTCGGAATAATTTTTGCAGAATCGTGCAGAAGAAAATGTGTTGTCAACTTTGAGAGACCATAACTTTCTTTAATGTTTTTTTCTCGGAATAATTTTTGCAGAATCGTGCAGAAGAAAATGTGTTGTCAACTTTGAGAGACCATAACTTTCTTTAATGTTTTTTTCTCGGAATAATTTTTGCAGAATCGTGCAGAAGAAAATGTGTTGTCAACTCTGAGAGACCATAACTTTCTTTAATGTTTTTTTCTCGGAATAATTTTTGCAGAATCGTGCAGAAGAAAATGTGTTGTCAACTTTGAGAGACCATAACTTTCTTTAATGTTTTTTTCTCGGAATAATTTTAGCAGAATAGTGCTTAGCTCGATGAGCGGAATCGATTGGTATATGAATTTTTTTTGGTATTAAAGATAAGCCAACTAATAATTTTTTAGTTACTTTTTTAAACATTTTATTTTTTGAAGAAATAGTGTGCTAAAAAGAGAGAGTCAGACGGTTAGACTAATTTGGTCATCAACGCACTCCATCTAATAACAATGGGCCATCAGGCCCTGCCAAAAATAAATATTAAACATAAAATTTAAAAAACAAATTAAAATGAAATAAATCTTTAGTGTAATTAATGAATAAATAAATGGTCACAATTTTTAATAATGAATGATGCATATAATACTGCACCTATCAGATTAGAATGTGATTGCATAGTTATATAAAAAAGATAGCATAGAACTAAAAGGGTAAATAACAAAAATTAATTTTAATAAATTATTAATTAATGAATTAACATCTTGGTGATTTGTTTTACAAAAAAAATACAATAATAAAAAAATTATTAATAATAAAAAAGAACTCTAATAAAGAATTTTTTCCTATTAAATGAGTAAGGTTTTTTAAAAGCTGAATATCAAAAGGTTTGCTGAAAATTTGCAGTGCAAAGTGAGTTGCATGTGGCAGCGTAAAAGTGTGTTAAATACGAAAATAATATCTTAACAAAAATTTTAAGCAATTTCCCGACACCGCCTGTTGGCTCGCTAACCTCATAAAAATTCAATTTATTATGTTTATTTAACAAAATGCTGAATAGATTGCTTTATAATTGAAAAGATATATAATTTGGCCGATGATGGTTGTTTGTTTTAATTTATGAACACAAAAAACCAATTACCTAAACTCATATTTCCTATTCTGCTACACTTTCGATTATAAACAATAGCATTTGACTTCAAACGCAATACAAGCATTAGCAAACGCCAATAAAATGCCTTTAATATGTAGCTGATGATGTGAAATCTCTGACATCGGATTGAATACGAAATACTAAAATATTCATAATTTTGTAATAAGGCAACCTTTAGACGGCAGGTGTGCTATGAACTTCTTTTGCAATAAAGCTATAAAAACAACCACCAACGATAATAAGAGATTTAAAATAGCTTTGTGTGTAAATATAATTAAAGATACTTATAAATAAAATGAGCATTAAACATTAAATGTCAACATGCGTATAAACCAATTATTATGGGATATTTAAGATTTCACTTATGAATTATTATAATAGATTCTTTATTTTCTTAATTCATTGATTACGGATAATTGTTGACAAAATTTTGAAAATTTCCGGGGGTCTACAGAGCTTCACAGCGCATCGATGGTAGCCTGATGAATTAAATTAATGCTAATAAAACAACGTATATGCCCGCGAAACTAATGTACTAATTTAACAAAAATTAATATAAAAAAGATTATTACCAAAAATCTCTGTCGATATCTCAATATACCAAAAAAATTTATATTGCACAAAAATTTATATTGCACAAAAATTATATTATATGCAAAAAATCATAATCATTTATTTAAAAAAATTTACTAATTTTATGTTGTATGTTTTTAATATAAAACTAAAAACAATTATTTACAAAAAGGTGAATGCTAAAAAATATGTAAGATTTTTTTTTCTTGCGACAGTTAATTATACATTTTTTACAAAATTGATTGTCTAGATTTGTGAAGCGAAATAATTTGGGACAAAAATGTTATGCTCCCTTTATGTAATCCGGAATTTGCAAGTCAAATATTAATATGTATGATTATATTTAAACAGAAAATTAATATAACAAAAAGCTACAATTAATCTTGCTTAATATGAACCGATTTTATGTGAGCACGCAAGCTGATTGATTGACCAGCGTGAGGTCGTCTAATATACAGATGGAGAAGTATAAAATTTAAAAAAAAATTTTTTTGAAAGAATATGTGATACAAAAGAATTTTTATAATGTCAATTTATTGAGTTTTTTTACATATTACAATTAAATAAATCAAGGTTTAAATATTTAAATTTATAACGTCAGATGATGTCAATGAATTGTAAAATTAAACTCAAAATTACATATACAAAACACCAATTTATAAAATATAAAACATCTCGACCCTTCATTTGATAATATTTTTTATTAAGTGAAAGAACATAATTGATTTTAATAAAGATAGTGTTACCTACGACGTAAATATTCTTGTGGAGTTATTAAAAACCACAATAAAAATCTTTAACTTGTTTAACTCATTTTATAAAAAAATTTAAATTAATATATGAAAATAATAAAATTTCTCAACTAATTTAAAATCATTGTTTGTTATGATGAAAAATTTACCAAACTTTATATATTATTAATTGAACAATATTAACTACCAATTTACATTAAAGTGAGACTAATAATTTAAGACTAGCAATACTAATTTCTCAACATATTTTTTCAATGACTAACTTGAAAAAAATAATATCACAAGTTTATTTGGATTTTTTAAATTCTTTTTTATATCATTATCTACATAAACAATTATTTTAAATCAATAATTCTATCTAAAGCATTAAAACAATATTAATTAAATAACACTATTTATAGAGTAGATTTATTGAAAAATTGATGTTTTTATAAATTATAGGCTTACATTAAACTGGATTTGGACCATTAAAAATGTTTACATAAATTTATTAAATTAATATTAACATTTATGGGGGGGAGGGGCAATGTGCCCTAGGGTTCGGATAATCGGGTTTTAAATAAATATTCAATAATTTGGTGTGATGTATCCAATTCGCCCGCCCGCGTTACAATAAATATCTTATTTTATAAGTATATAAACTGCCAATTAAAAAAATATTATATTAAAAAGAAATTAAAAATTAATACTTATTTTAAACTTATGGGGGAGAGGGGGTAGTGTACACTGCCGTATTAAGATAATTTAAATATTATCAATTGAAAAACATATGATGGTTGTCGCATGCACATTTTTGTTATTAATAATTAACAGTTAAACAAAAGTATCATCTATATGTTAATCTGAAATAACATTGATTTGCTTTATTTTATCTTTATTCAATACTTTAATTTAATACATAAATATTTACCTTTTTCAAAACGATATCAATGAAGAATGATTCTATTTAATCCGGAAAATGTCATAACGATCCAGAATGAAAAAATATTCTTTCCTGGGCATTCATGAATAAAATGCTATCAATTATAACGCTGTCTTGAAGGATAGATATTAAAATGTCTTTAAACAAAATTATAAAAAAAATTTGAAACATAACAAAATTATATTTTAAAATAAAACCAAAGAATCAACGAATTGGCGAATTGGCGAGAATAAAATGGCCAAATTGAAATGTCAGGAAGTAACCAAGCCAATAAACCTATAAAGCCAGCAGGGTCATACCTCTGATAGGCTAACTAAATCCTTGCTAATTTTTCTTCTGTGCCAGACAAAGAATAATTCTAAAATTAAAAAACGATAAAAAAAATTCAAAGAAAAAATAAGATGTGATTAAAATTAAAAATTTTAAATGGGATTAGTCATTAATGAATAGATGGCAAAGGGGTGTGTGGATACTAGTGATGCACGAGACCCAAAATTTACCGAGACTCGAGAGTCGAGACCGAGACCGAGACTTGACCCCGAACCGAGACCGAGACCCAATAAACCCGAGAAATTTCTCGAGTCGAGACTCGAGACCGAGACTTTTTTGAAAATTTTTTAATTTTTTGGTTCAAAAATTTGGAAAAATCAAAAAATTTTTGCAATTTTTATTAAAGGGTTTTGCAGGGACCAGCGGTGCCGGCAGGCGCCGCAGCGAACAAGAATTTATTTAGTTTAAATTTAGGAGTGTATTTTTGGGTTACCGTATTACCTCTTGTAATTCCACATGTGGAATTATTTTTCAACCTCCTCAGAAAGGGCGGAATTATTAGAGAGTGTGGAATTATCAGAGAGTGTGGACTGGGCCGCAAATGTCGGGCCGCAAATGTCTATTTTGTTTTAAGCCGCAAATGTCTGGGCCGCAAATGTCTACACACCAAAAATAACTACCGTATTTAATTATGGGAATAGAACCGCCGATACATAAGTTACGATATAGAGCTTAACCACTGAGTCATAAGAGGATCCAACGGATGCGCTGTGCAAAGGATTTATTTAAAGGATTTTTAAATTTGATTTGTCATTATGTTTTTCAAATCTAAGCTTTGAATTCTAAACAAATTCTCTCCAAAAATGCCATCTTTACCAGTGCAAAAAAGTCTCGTTTTCCGAGACTAAAAACCCGAGAGTCGAGACCGAGACCGAGACCCAAAAAACCCGAGAAATTTCTCGAGTCGAGACTCGAGACCGAGACTCTCGTGCATCACTAGTGGATACTGACAACGCTTTGTTGAATTAACTAATTTACTTCAAGACTCATCGGCACCACTCCGCGTAATGAATGGACATGGCTAGAGGGCGAAGACACAACTAAGTATCTATGGCGAAGAAGGCGATGCAGAATTTATTAAAAGACATGCAGAAACTAATAAAAAATATTTTAAATTTTATTGGCATGTTTGATTAATATAATATTAAATGGTGAATTCTACGTTATAATATAAGTAAATCCAATGTGATGCCAAATTAAAAATTTAATGCTAAAAGTAGGCTTGCGGTGTCGGAGAGTCTACGACTGGTGTTCCAAAAGGACGGGCTCATTTAAAATAATTATTTTCATTAAAACGCAAATTTTATAATATTCAAAAGAATAATCAACAAATACTTAAAAAATTGCACAAATAATTAAAAATAAATCAGTTTAAACATTTTTATTGCATAAGAAAAAATAAAATAATTAATTTTAATTTTTAAAAAATTGTATATCTTTACTCTGGTTAAATTTTTTGCCTAAGGTTCCTTGCAATATTAATTTAATATTTCATTAATTGCATTTTTTATTTATTCATTTAAGCTGTTTATCACCTTGTTCAACGGCCTTAGTATTGACCAGTTTAAAAATAAACTTGCTTGCCATAAAAGCAAATAAATAATAAATCATTAATAGGAAATTATGGAAAAGTTTAAATTATTATATTAGTTGCCATTATTTATAAACATTTTTAGATGTTTCATGTCCAAATTACTCTCGCTGCCTGACTCTCACTTTTTAGCACACTATTTCTACAAAAAATAAAATTTTCAGAAATTAAACTAAAATAATTTTAGATGGGGTTCATGTCCAAATTACTCTAACCGTCTGACTCTCTCTTTTTAGCACATTATTTCTTCAAAAAATAAAAATGTTCAAAAAAGTTACTAAAAAATTATTAGATGGGGTGCGTTGATGACCAAATTACTCTAACCGTCTAACTCTATCTTTTTAGCACACTATTTCTTCAAAAAATAAAATGTTCAAAAAAGTAACTAAAAAATTATTAGATGGGGTGTGTTGATGACCAAATTACTCTAACCGTCTGACTCTCTCTATTTAGCACACTTTTTCTTCAAAAAATAAAATTTTCAAAAAAGTAACTAAAAAATTATTAGATGGGGTGTGTTGATGACCAAATTACTCTAACCGTCTGACTCTCTCTTTTTAGCACACTAATTCTTCAAAAACTAAAATTTTCTAAAAAGTAACTAAAAATTAGATGGGGTGCGTTGATGACCAATTACTCTAACCGTCTGACTCGCTCTTTTTATCACACTATTTCTACAAAAAATAAAATTTTCAGAAATTAAACTAAAATAATTTTAGATGGGGTTCATCAAATTACTCTAACCGTCTGACTCTCTCTTTTTAGCACACTATTTCTTCAAAAAATAAAAATGTTCAAAAAAGTTACTAAAAAATTATTAGATGGGGTTCATGTCCAAATACTCTCGCTGCCTGACTCTCACTTTTTAGCACACTATTTCTACAAAAAATAAAATTTTCAGAAATTAAACTAAAATAATTTTAGATGGGGTTCATGTCCAAATTACTCTAACCGTCTGACTCTCTCTTTTTAGCACACTATTTCTTCAAAAAATAAAAATGTTCAAAAAAGTTACTAAAAAATTATTAGATGGGGTGCGTTGATGACCAAATTACTCTAACCGTCTAACTCTATCTTTTTAGCACACTATTTCTTCAAAAAATAAAATGTTCAAAAAAGTAACTAAAAAATTATTAGATGGGGTGTGTTGATGACCAAATTACTCTAACCGTCTGACTCTCTCTTTTTAGCACACTAATTCTTCAAAAACTAAAATTTTCTAAAAAGTAACTAAAAAATTATTAGATGGGGTGCGTTGATGACCAATTACTCTAACCGTCTGACTCGCTCTTTTTAGCACACTATTTCTACAAAAAATAAAATTTTCAGAAATTAAACTAAAAAATTTTTAGATGGGGTGCGTTCATGTCCAAATTACTCTCGCCGCCTGTCTCTCTCTTTTTAGCACACTATTTCTTCAAAAAAAATCTTCAGAAATTAAACTAAAGACTCATTCTCTTCATCCCTCTTCTATTTGGTTTGCGGAGGGATTACCGACTTCAATAGTTTTTAAAATTTTGATAGGTTATTTATAAATTAAAGTACAATTAACAAACATTTGTATTGAAATGAAATAAAGATAAATCAACAATTAACAAACATTTGTATTGAAATGAAATAAAGATAAATCAAAGTTATTTTTTATATATTTTTGATAAGTTTTAGTTATTATTTAATATTAACTATGAATTTTAAAATTAAGGCCTGTTGATGATCGGAAAATACGTAATCGGTCGTACAGAGCACGACGCCGTCCCTCTACGTTTTGTATTTCTTAAATAACTATTAATTTTTTTTTTAAGTAATTATGAATTAAGGCTTTAATAAATTTTAATATTTTTATCAAAGAATCACGTGTATTGTAATTAATAAATTAAAACAGTTGCTTTTCAATATTTAAAGATTTTAAAGGGATTTATGATTTTAATTGGAATTAATAAATATCTTTAATACGAAAAATATAAATTTGCAGTACTTAAAGCTTTGCATAACAGCAAGTACTTTTTAACACTTAAATGTGCGATGAACTAGCGGGGGAAGATGCTTCTGAGTTTTTGAGTCTAGAAAGATTACCAAGTGTTGTTGAACAATGATGTTTTTAGTTTAAATTTAATGTAAAAATGCAATAAATTATTTTATTTTTATTATATTGACTGATGGATGTTCTATTAAATTTAAATCCTTTTTACGTTAATTTTTTTACCTCATTTTGATTTTTTCATGACAAATTTTTAAGTTTAAACGTTTATCATTTTTAATTTGTTTTATTTCCTAAAATGTATTGTTTTTTTAGGTCGGATTAATTTATGGAGCTTGATAATTACTCTAGATCGATTTACACATTCTCACTCCTTTTATATAAGTTCTTTTATGGCAGTTAATTTAACTTGTTAGGCCGCAAACTTAAACTTGGTAATTAAACTCAGTCCCAATATTGTTTAACTGAATTTTGTTTTTCTTAATATTAATCATTCCGATAATATTATTTTAAAATGCAATCGTTTAATGTCTCGGTGATTCGTTAGTTCATTAATTTGCTCCCTAGCGTTGAATCCCGTTCACTCGGGCGAGATTTTAAAATTTAATGCATTGCTATAATTGCTATAAGTATGATTTATCTCTATTTAAAACCTAATAAATTGTAATGCTCCATTTGTGTCATTTCCTTTCAAACCTAAACAGGACAGAAATTGAAAAATGTTTTTTGCTAAATTAACGAAGTAAGATAATATAGCTATAGTTTTGATTTTTTAATTTAATAATACTTTAAAGATTTATTTAATTTTAGGAATAAAATTTTAAGTTTCATATAGCTCCGCAAAGGGTGCATTACTTTTCGTTATTTTATTTAAGATTTTTGTTATGAAATAAATTTTGTATAAACCTTTTTGAATATACTGCATTTATTTGGATATAGAAGTAATTCTTTACTAGAGAATAGTTTATTTTACTTTTTATGGAATTTTTCAATTTCTAGTTTGTTTGAAAAATAATTAATGATGATGGGTGATTTTGATGATTTAATGTTGACTTTATCTTATATATTAAGTTATTAACTGTCTTTTACATCAAGGTTTTTTACAACCAAAAAGGCAATTATAAAAACAATGTAATAATGTTGTTTAAACCATAATAATTAAAAACTATTATCGTTGAATTTAATTCCCCATTTACTCTTTCGATAACCCATAAAGAGTCTTCACTGCATTTTTAATAATGTTCAAATGCAAGTATTTGAAAAGATTTATGCGACTGCATCAGTAACTCTAAAGCAGAATCCTAGTTTTTATTAATTATATTTTGTATTATTCTGAAGAAATGTATATTCTTGAATATTATTTATGCGTTAAAATTTAGATTTTTATACCTGATGAACCATTTATTGATTTTTTATTTTGTTTACCTATAACAGCATAATCCTCAAATTTTATATCATTTATAATTTTATCTTTTGGCGATTTATTATTATTTTTTAAATATATACTTTAATTTTTGTTTAATATTTATAAATTTTCTACCGTGTAAATAATTTTTGTTATAATCATAAGTTGCCAGTCGTTGTAACGAGTAATTTTTTAAATTGTTCGGGCAAAAGGATTAATGTGGTTCGTGGCCATTTGCCTTTTAAACTCGAACATGATTAAATCGGGTGCGCTTGATTTGCCGAGCAGCGCATCTAGTGTTGCGTTGATCGATTTTTGGTGTTTTTGGTCAATATATTGTGTTTTTTAGATATTTTAAAATCATATTTCGCGTTTTTTAATCCATATAAATCCCAATTTTAATTATTAATAACAGATAGCGATTTATCGAAAAACTAAAATATGCAAGAAATCACAAAATCGATTTTAAAATTAACCAATGAATAAAATATAAAATAGGTAATCAGCAGATTATTTGAATATATTCACATTAAAAACTAAATTTAATAAAAAATATTACGATTAAAATATTTATATCGACCTTTATTATCAACATGAAAAATATACACATAGCAATTAATTTATTAAATATATTTAACTATAAAATTCAATTAAAAATTATTATTATTTTTTTAAAATAAATACTATAATCTTTTTTCAAAATTTTAATGAACTTTCAATTAAATTGCAAATAAACTAAATTTAACACTTTCTATAGAATTTATAAAAGCCACCTCGTTTTTGGATGTCGAAAGAACATAAATCTTCGGGTAGTGAAATCGGAGGCAGATAGATCATTACATTTATTTAATTTGGTAGAAAAATCATTATTTAAAGAATATTTATGTATTTTTGAACTCTTAAACCAATATAACGAATAGAATTTTTATGTCGCCCAAAAACCCGCAAAAAATAATGAATTCAAAACAACAAGTAGAAAAAATGATCAAAAACAAAAATTAAATTTAAAAATATTATAAAAAATAAAGTTTTCCTTCAAAAGCTTGCAACAAATAATGACTGGAAATTGATTTAAGGATTCATTGGGATCAAAGGATTGATTAAAGTGTAGCGCTATTGGTAGAAGCAGGAGTATTTCCAAAGAAATTTATTAACACCATTATAACAATTGCAAACAAAAACGCCGACGTGTCATCGAAGCAAATACTATAAAAATGATACGCAAAACCAGTAATTTAATAAAATAAAATTGATTCAACAACGAACAAGATTATTTAAATTATATATTGACATAGGAATAAATAAAAATAACGCAAGAATTTTCTCAAATTCATGCTAATCTTAATAAAAAAATTTAGTTTAGAGTAACACTAATGCTGGAAATGCTAGGTTGAATCTAACAATTTTATTTAAGTTCTTAACAATAATAGAAGGTTTAATAAAACTTGTTACAATTAACTTTTGATTAATAAATAACAATTAAAAGCTTGTTATGTGAGATAAATACAAATAATAAATAAGTTTAATTATATTACAGATAAACTGACTTTAAAAAAAGCGAGTCATTAACTATATTATATTTAGAGCTTTCGGTCGAATGTATTTTAATTAACATTTAACATATATTCAAATATTATTTAGTTTATACAATTCATATTTTCTATTAATAAAAAAGATTTTTTTATAAATCTCAATGTTTATATATTACAATAGAACAAGGGTTAATAGAATGTATTATTATTACTAAATTTATAAACTTACAATTAACTTCGAAATTATGAAGTTGCAGAGACTACACATTTAATATTATATACTAGTTAAATTGTTTATTAATTCGCATTGGAATAGATTTTTCAACATTAAATTCCAAAATTCATAATAAAGGATTCAATGTTAATAAATATAAGATCGAAATTATTATAATATTGTGTTTAATAAATCATTAATTTAAAAATAATTAAAGAATAAATTAAAAAATGTATAATCGCTAATAATAATATCATACTTTGAACGTAAGATTACGCGACGAGGTTGGAGAGCCGGCGACGGAGGAGTGGGCCACGATCGACCATTGCTCTTGCAGACTTATTTTGCGCGACCGCACAAGGGGAACCAAAATCTTAGAACTTATATATAAATGCATATACCAACAAAAATATTAAGTGAATAATTTTTTTCGAAATTTAATATGATTTGAGTTCAAAAATTTAAAAAAAAACATTAATTAATAATTACACTTTAAAGAATAGAAACATTAATAAACTTATGCTTTTACTATTTAAGTTTCTTTTTTATTTTTTCTATAATCAAATAAATAATCACAATTAAATTTAAATTTAAATTAAAAAAAAAAAAACTTAGCAATTACATTTTTAAAAGTTGAAAAAAATTAATAATCTTGTGCTGTAGTCATAAAACTCTAACATCTCAAACAAGCTACATCTTATAATATTTTTTAAAATATTGAAAGATTAAATAAATATTAAATTTACATATACTTGGAAATCACAAGAAAAATTTAAATAATAATTAAAGAATTTCTCTAATCGGACAAACGGATAATCAGGTCATCATGATGAGTCTGCCAGACCAAGCACGGCTGAAAAAAATGTTTTGCTAACAACATTAGTTTATCGCATATGGATATTTAGAAAATTATTTAATGAAATTTTGCAATTTAATTTTTAGATGAGGTGCGTTCATGTTCAAATTACTCTCGCCGCCTGACTCTTTCTTTTTAGCACACTATTTCTTCAAAAAATAAAATGTAAAGAAATTAAACTAAAACAATTTTTAGATGGGGTTAAAAAGAGGAGAAATCGTGGAATTGGGGAAGAACAAAAAAATATGTACAACAAACATATAAAGAAGAGACCAAAGAAATCCGCCGCAAAATAAGCGAGACATGTATTTTTGAAATATATCAAAAAAAATTTGCGACAAAACTTATGTTACACCCTAAGTTAAATTGAGCTTTATTTTAGGAAATACGGTATTTGGGTCACAACTGTAAAATCTTCGAATAAATTTTTTTCCCTGTTGCCATTGAATATTTCTTGCTATAATGATTGTTTCAAATATTAGATAAGATCAACTCAATAAGAAATAAAAACTGAGCTTTAAAATAAAATATTTATAATTAAACTTTACATGTAATATGTAAGCATTTATATCTGTCATGCGCATTGCTTTTTGTTGAAAGGACATTTTGCTTTAGTTTTACGCACAATAAGTCATTCATTCTATATAGTTTTACTGGATTGTATTTTTAAAAAGTTAACTTTAAACCAATTATTGCTCAGTAATTTCTCTTAAATTTCAGTCGCAATAATGATTTCCACGCTGCACGCCGAACCTACCGCAACATATCAATTATATTATTTAATATAAAAGTGGTAAACAAAATTTTGCGTAAACATAAAATGGCTCTAACCACCGAAATTGTAGACTAAAATATAAATATTTTTAAGAAAAACATTAGTTTGTAAAATAAATTAAAAGGTAGTTTTGAGTTTTAACGCGATCTCAAAAGCCAAATGGATCAAAATTAAGTTAAATTATTAAGCTCAACCTTTTTTATTTTGAAAAAACGTCAGTTCAGATAATTGTTTTATGCATTATTTACTTAATAAATTAAAATAAATTATCATTTTCTTACAACATTTTAAGAACTAGTTTTTCTTTTTAACAAAATACTTGGTCAAGTCGAAGGTATTGGATTGATTAATCCATTTAAATAAAATGAGCAACGCAAAAAATTTGATTAACTGTAAAAGGATTAATTATTGTTTAAAAATAATTTTATAGCGAGGCGCATGCTGCCATATTTTGGTACTTATATAGTGTGATTTTGTTATATTCTCTATGCCTTAGGTTTTTACTATATACTTAAATAATTTTTTTATTATATATTTGTTTAAGTTAATATAAGTTTTATCTAGAAAATAATTTTTTTTGTTTTTACTAACATTTGACTCCTCTTTGTTTTGTTATGGAGTTGTATCATCATTAAACGTGCCACCTCCGAAAAATTAGCTGCTTGTTTTGCCTTCTCAGCAAAACGCCGCGCAACCCTAAAAAAAATTATTCAAAAGGGGGTTCAATAATGGTTAATTTAATATATTTCTAAAAATTGATACAAACTGGAAATAAAATGTTTAGTTGTATTCTGTTTACAATTTGAAAAGAAATTTTTAACAATATTTATTTAAAATAATTTTTAACTTTAATAAATTTGTATTAAAGCGAATGAGTCTTTTGTAACATGTAGAAATAAGAAATATAAATCTCATTAATTATTGAATATAATTTAGGTAAAAATTATGGAATAGAAATTTTTTGCGTTTTATTGAATTTCTAAAGGATAAAAAATATCTAATTTTTTCAAGATTTTTAGGAATGGAAGGAGTCCGGGAAACTTTTTTGAATTTAACAAGAATCTTTTAGTCCATTAATTACCAACCTTATAAAACAAAAAAGGTCCCACCTCAACATTTGACAACTTTAAAGACATTGATTTCGTCCAACCAAACAAATGAAAATCCCAAAAAGTTGTTTGTAAATGCCGCCCAAAAATATTCTTAAAAAATTGGATACACTAAAAAGTTTTTAGAAATTGCTTACTCGACTATAGATAATCACCGAAAAGGCATAATAAATCAATTACACAGGCGGTGTTCGAACCCCAACAAAACAGTATCGACCTGCACCGCTCACCACTACCCCAACACCTCAGATGAGGAGTCGACTGTCTTAAATCCAATACATAACGGAAAATCCAGGTCCAATTACCTGGATTCTGGATCTGAATCAGGAGTCTGATCCAGATCCAGTCCGGGTCTCTACTAGATAGTCAACCATTATATTAATAATAAATCTTAGAAAGTTTATAAAATATTTTAATTTTGTTTATAAACTTATTTCTATTGTTTTTATTTTTTCTATTTTTATATGCAACTTTTGGGCTTTGTTAAATATCTTTCACTTTGGCCTCATCGGCAGCGTACGACACTTTGTCAAATCGTTTTTGTTTTGCACTTAATTTTGATTTATTTGAAATAAATGACACTTCAAACTTTGTAATTCATTAACTTCTTCGATTTACCATATTACTCACTTTCCGATCGCATATTTTGAATTTTGGGCTTTTTGGTAAAAACATTTAAATAAAAAGCAATGATTGATTATGGGTTATAAAATGTTTATAACTTTTTGAGTATATATTTATTATATTTAAACCCATTTTTACTAAATAATCAATTTTTCTATTGTATATTTGATTAAAACCAAATACAAAAATTATTTTTACTTAAGAAAATTCAAATGCGCTTGAATTATAAAACCTCCCTTGCTTCATGGCCATCTTTAATATAAATAAGTCGAAAGAAATCGAGTTTAATTTTCAATAAATTTTTGTAATTTAGCTAAAACCCGTAGAATCGCTTTGCCTCATTGCGCACCTTAGAGAACCTGGGTAGCAATCCGTCGTGATAAGCAGTATTTACACCTTTTTGGAGTGCCTCCTTCTTTGCATCCTCGAGTGCCTTCTCCCTTGATTCATTTATATTTAAACTTTTAAAATTTTATTGCATGCTTTTTGAAATACAAAAATTTTAATGAGTCATTCTTTTAACTTGATTCGTTTTTATATTAAATCTTTAAGTTTATAAAAAATCAACTCTCATAATGATTTGGTTATGATTTTATTCTCCTGCTTTATATTAGACTGTTTTTAAGAATGGGCTATGTTGCGATATGTTGAAGCTTTTTTTGAAATAATAAGACAACATAATTAGGTAGATAATATTATAATAATGTGCGGATTTAATTAATTGTTGAAGGACGTTGTTTGCTGATCTGCTAGCTAGAGTCAGTCTATCGGCGTGATTTAGCATTCTCAAAGAGAATTTGATTTATTATAATCTTTTAGACAATATTCATTTAAGATTTCTCAACTTTGCTTATGCTATGAATTAAGATAATTCAAATTATTTAATTAATTTTATTAAGTTTTAGAAAATAATATTTTATTTTAATTCACTTTTATAAAACAGAATCTAATTTTTAGAATAATTTTTTCTACTGATTGGTAGAATGTTGTAGGTTTCTTGAATCAACGTAAAATTGATTATGACCTATTATTTATGATTTTTGCCAAAATACATTTATTTTTTAAATTTCCTTTTTATTTTGCTACTATTTTGTTAATCTCATATTTAGTTTAAATGTTTTAAATGATGGTATTTTAAAAAAAATTATAATTTTTAAAAAAATTAATTTTGCCTAATTTAAAAATCAATCAATTAAGTATGATAAAAGCGAGCATCGCAAATCTTTAAAAAGACCTAAATTTTATATGTTCTCAAGACTACTTAAATAAATGAATGTAGTAATATTGTTTGTTAGCTTACATATGATGTTTGTTGCTTTAAATTACAAAATTTTAATAAATGTATTAATAAAAATGGCATATTTTAGCTAGTAATTTGAACCGCAATATTTTGGTTATATAAATTTTGGAAATATCTTTGTGTCAAAAAAATTTTAGCTGTCACTTCTTGGACAAATGTATTTAACAATTCTAATCAGTTATTGTGCTTTTAACATTATTTTCCGTTTTTTGCATGTCCCAATAATTATTTATTTGGCGCTCCAAATCGGCGCATGGCCTTTGAGTTCCTTATGTATGCCGCCTTGTTGTGCATTAGCCATCTCAAGCGTTTCCAGCCGCTTTTCGATCTCTGTGATGAATTCTGCTGCATCGTCTTAAGATACCGCCATTAATTTATTTTGATAAAATGAGCTATTTATTTTCTTGAGTAATTTTATTCATGCTTTTTTTATTGAAATTTTATTAATTATAATTTTGAATTTAATTGTTATACACTAATCTTAATTAGGCCTTAATGCAAATTAAATTGTGTTTTAAATTTATTCTAATTAAATATTGTAATTCATAATAATTCGCAGCTGTGGTTTACAAATTGTTAAGTTCTTGAAAACTAGCTATAAGTTTGGTAAGTTTTCTTTAATTATGACATTATTGCTAAATTTTCCATTTTCATTACAATTTATGCAATCAATGAATTTTATTTTTGAATTGCAAATCAATAAATAATGCATTACTGGTTAATAATGTTTAATTTTTGTCTAATTTTAATAAATCAAATGTTATAACTTGCAACAGGTACTCCATCTGTAGGAGGTAGTCACGAGCTGTTTTTAATTATATTTTTTAATTATTTATTGTTTAAACAACGTTCCTTTAAAAAATTATTAATTTTTTGAGCTAATTTTTTCAGATGTTTTGCGCACTCGCAACGTGCTTATTTCGGTGCTAAAAAATATTTATTAGAGTGTTTTAATGGTCTTGCCTTAATGAAAATTTTTTTAACAATTACGTTTTTTGGTTTTTACATAGTTTAGGTGTTTCTTGTTGGATTTATGATGATGTTTATATCAATTTATTAGCAAAATATATTGTACTTGTTATGTTATTTTTAATATAATTTTGTTATTAATCTGCAGTTATGTTCCAAATTCTCGCGTTTCGATAATCATTCTATTATTTTATTTTTTGTATTTACTTAGTGTTTTGATGTTATTTTAAATTTATATTATTTCTTTACATTAAAATTTGTATTAATCATTTTTAAAAAACATCATAAATAAAAGCATTGGGATTGACTTAATTTTTGTTACATTGAACAAGCGTAGGCGTTTACGTCCAAATTCGTCGTCGTTGGTTTACACTAAAAATTGAAATTAATTTATACACGTTAAGCTGAAGAGACGATTGCAAATAACTTTAATTAAAATTATGATAAGCCCGCTCATTTTGGATAAAGTATTAAAAGTTAGTTAATACTATTTTGCGCGATGGTTGGGCGGTGGACATTATTTTGGAAACTTATTAGATATAATAACAATAATTTCTTATTTATCAGAATAACATTAATTCCATAAATTTGGGATAAAGTGATAAGGTTAAAAGGGTTTAAATATTAATAACTTAAAGCCTACACAATTGGCCGATTAACATTAAAAGAAATTTAGAACAAAAATACGATCTAATGGGCAAAAATAATCTGTTTACAAATACTCCAAAAGGTATTTAATTTTGTGCTAAAAAATATTATATTAATTTTATGAAATTTGCAAAGTTTCCTTATAAATTTAACAATAAAAAAGGCATAGTAAATTATAGGAATATAAAATTACAGGTGTGGCAAAAGGATGCCCGACACGTTTGAGTTAATGGGTGATGGAAAGTGGCAAGTGTCAAGTAATATAATAACAATTTATTATACTATATGCCAAGCTTAACGCTCCACAGCGCAGAAAACAGCAAAAACCCGACTGATTAAAAGCATTTGATCACTTTATAAAAGATATATAAAAAAGATAAAAACTATTTGTGATCATCTTATTTTTGTGGAACGATTATTTTTTTCAGATTCTTTCGAAACAAACCTTGAATTTACGCTAGCAAAGTCAAAGACCAGGCAACGCTGAATGTGCGGTTAATTTATAAACTGAAAAATGAATTTTTATTTAGTTGATACAAACATAAAAAAACGAAATTTTTTGGCATGGTTTTAATACTAAATCACGTTTGTTTTGAAAATTTGGTTTAATCGTTACTTTATAATATTTTATTTGTTGTTATTGTTTTTCCAGAGCGGCCTTTTTAAGCGTATTTTAAGCTTTCGGTGCGGGCGGGAGTCGGCGGTGTCGAGTTTCAAAAAGAGAAAATTTTAAAGAGAATTTATGCAAGTTTATTACTCCGAAGGAGGGGTAAAGCTATAAATAATAATTTAAAAAATTAGTAATTCTATTAATTAATCGTTGTATGTGGTGGACGATCAAATAAGTTAGGCAGCACAAAATGATTGAGGCGCGTTTATTTTTTATTAATATTTATTTATTATGTATGTTTATTGTTTTAGAAATATGTTTTGTTGTCGTGTAAAATTTTGAATCAGCTATTGATTTATTTTTAAATCTTTGTGTCTTCGACGCTTCTGGCTTTTACATATATTCATATGCCTCTTTGAATTGCTTTTTTATTAGTCGTTACAAAAGGTGCTTTTTACACTTCCACTGGAACTGTCTTCGAAAGGCGTCCAATCCTTTTGTTCGAATTTCTTGTATTCTATCATTTATTTAATAAGTACAAATATTCGATTTAATTTATGGGTGCAAAGACCAGCAAGCCGAGAAATATAAAATTTCAACAAAGTTTGTCAAATTTGATTTTACAAATTAATAATTGAATTTTATAATATACTCGTTACTTTTTTAAGTTATGTTTATCGATAAATAATTGGTAATTTATTAAAAAAAAATTTGGCTTTTTGTTGATTAATAAGAATTTAAAATGGTATTAAATTTTGGTGCTAGGTCGTTTCGTAAAAACTGCCACCATGGGCGTTTCGTAAATTCGCCAGGGCGTTTCGTAAATTCGCCAGGTCGTTTCGTAAATCTGCCATTATGGGCGTTTCGTAAATCTGCCACTATGGGCGTTTCGTAAATTCGCCAGGGCGTTTCGTAAATTCGCCAGGGCGTTTCGTAAATCTGCCACTATTATATTAATATAATATACATGTATATATTAAGTGCATACACATTTTTAATCGATCAAAGTATTGTAAACGTCAGATCAGACAAATAAATTGAAGCGCCTCACAATAATTTATTCACCTATTATTTTTTTCAACAATATAACGGCAAATAATTCGAAAGCGCCGCCAAATATTTTCTTCTACCACCCCCCTAGTTCGCTCTCGACGATGAAGGCGATTACATTTTTAGTAACTTTAATGTTATCTGCACAGCAAATTTTAATTTGTGGCATTAGTTTTGAAGAATTTTTGAAAACCTCGGTTTGTTTTTTTTAAGTTTGCCTTAACTTTTTGAGTTAAGCTCTTGAACATCAGTCAGAAGACGTCAGTCGCATCAGTGTTTTTATATTTCCATGATAGCCACTTTGAACTAATCAAACAACCACAAAAGATAAATTGATTTTTTTCTTAAATTTTATAAATTTGATCCGGTAAAAAGTTTTCATGAATTTAATCACTGTTTTATAACAAAGTCTGTTTAGTCAATTAAATTAACATGAATTTATCGTTTAGAGTTTTTTATGTTGGTCAATTCGAATTTTTGGAGAGCAATTCAAAGGGAAGGCAAATTGAATAGAAAGGATAATGGAAAATTTACTACCTACATCATTTCTGAATTATATTTTTATATATTTGTTAATAAAATTTTAATTCCTTTTGTTCGATAAAAATGTGTATATATTTATATATATAATAGTGGCAGATTTACGAAACGCCCTGGCGAATTTACGAAACGCCCATAATGGCGCATTTACGAAACGCCCCTTGATGGCGAATTTACGAAACGCCCATGATGGCAGTTTTTACGAAACGCCCTGGCGAATTTACGAAACGCCCATAATGGCGCATTTACGAAACGCCCCTTGATGGCGAATTTACGAAACGCCCATGATGGCAGTTTTTACGAAACGACCCAGCACGTTAAATTTTTGCTGATAATTTAAAGGTGAAATATTTTGTTATATCTCGCATTCTGGCTTAAATTATTTGTTGAATAGCTAATCAAATCATTTAAGTCCTGTTTTTTTGGTGTTAAAGAAAGATTTCATGGGTTTAAAAATATTGTAGAATTCTTTAATGCTTTTTTAAATAATAAAGTTATTTGTACAATTTTAATTCATAATTTCTGATTATATCATTATCGAAATTTATTTATTTATTGTTTTATTTATTTGTGTTTTGGAAGCAATTTTTCATCGGTATGCGCTTTAATGTCATGACCCCCACTTGAAGTGTAATATTATAAATTTTCAAGCACAATTTACTTGTTTAAATATTACATTATCACGCAGAAAATTCATTATTTTAATTAATCAAATAATCTTTATAATTGTCGCAAGATTGATTATTTAATGCTTCAAGTTTTAGATATTTTAAAATTATTTTTTAGGAGTATTTTAGATATTTTCATTCTAATAAACAAACACAAAACTCTTTTTTAAATAATACTATAATTGCCCGTGACATGGGCACATAATTCCAGGTCTCTTTGCCACGTTGAGCAGGAATAAATTCCTTTATAAAATTTATTAACTTTAAAAACTGCTCACTAAAAGCATGGTGTCAACTCAATAGTATATTTACGACAAAATTAAATAATTAACAATATTATTTGCGTTTATTACGTGCTTATGATTAACGAACTAAAGAAACCCCAGTAAACTACTGTTCAAAATTCAACAAAATGCGTTACCATAAACGTTAAAAAAAAGAAAACGAGTAAGCATTGTTGGAAATAAAATATGAAAATCCACAAAATTTTAATAAAAATAAAAATTAACTATAAAATATAATTAGTTTAAATAAAATTTCAGAGCTGCTGCTCGCTGACATGATGAACATATGCGATAAAAAGGACCATCGAATACAATTTTTTAAATTAATGTATTTTTATGGCCGTTATGCATAAAATATATAAAAGCTACTATTTAGATAAACAAATCTTTTTATGTTAATTTTAATAAACAAGTAAAACACAAATTTTCAGATTTAATTATAAAAAACATCTTACGCATTTTAATTCTAATGAAATTAAAAAATGACTCCCTAAATTTTTGTATTACAAAGAACTTTTCAATAATTTATTAGTTAACACATGTACGAATATATAAATTGTATATCTTTTAAAAATGGAACAACTTGGTTAAACTATTTATACAAATTTTAAATATTTAAGATTGGTTGAAATATATTAATCAGCACAATTATCAAATGAAGACCAACCAAACACACTTTAATAATTACTAATTGTATCTTTCTTAAAAAAAAGAAGCCCTTATTCGAATTTATTTTAACAAAAAAAAAAATTCAATAATAACTTTGTTATTTAAATTTGCTTTGTAAGTGCAACATAGAAAAAAAGATAAAATCTAATAAAGGCGGCCTACTATTCCTGGCTTCACTCTAGGCATCTTGATTTTTAATTTTAAAAATATTAAATATAAAGTAATGGTGTTGAAACGGCCAATTATTTAAATAACAAATAAAAATGAGCAAAAGACATAATAAGTTGTTTATTGCTCAACTATTTAAATTAGATTATAAATAAAGTTAAAAAAACAATTTGTATATTTATAAAAACAATATTCTAATAAATCTAAATTCCTCTAATTTTGTTATTTATTTAAATAATTAATAAATTTTTATATCAACTGAAATACACTCTTGTAAAAAATTTAATTACTTTAAAAAGCAATTAAATAACCTATTGCTTTAAATTATTTTAATAAAAATAAAGTGTATCGTCGAAAGATCTGCTCCTACGGCTTTTTTTAAAATTTATGACTTTGAAGAAAAACATAAGAATTTTTAAACTAAACTTTATTTTATCTAATAATATCACAAAACATATCCTTATAATAGTAAATTAGCAACAAGCTCGAAAAAACATAATAAAATAGAAGCTCAGTAAAAATTAATGCGCACTTAAGAATCTTATCAAAAAGATAATCCGGTTTACATCTACACAATATAAACCTTTTGGTAAACTTTATGAAAATAAGATCAGAAAGATGCTAACCATTGTTTCACACCCCATCTTATAAACACAAATATATCTTTTGAAACTGAAAATACTAAACAATGCCGGGAAATCTGCAGTCAAAAATTTCGCTTCTCAACGTTAAAGGGTTTTTTAAGCTTCTCGAAGACTCAAAAAAATTTTAAAAAATCCAAGCAATTGATTAATACTTATAAACCTTTTTTCAAGAAGATAAGCTGCTTCGCGGAGAAGCCAAAAGTTGCTTAAACTAAATGCATTTTCGCTGGAGCCACATTTAGGAGAAGTCAAACATCAAAAGTTGTATAATAAATTTTTTATTATCATTGTTCAAATTATTGCAATCAATTAACTATAATTACTGTTTAAAAATAAATTAAGTTAACGACCTTCGTGTCGGACTTGAATTTTAAACAAAAAGGGTCGGGTGTATCCGTCTCCGTAACGACAGTCAATTTGCGATCACTAAAATAAACTTTAATATTTATAAATTTCCACGAGGAAAATGGAATTTAATTATAAATAAAAAACGTACAAAGAGAAATATTAAATCAAAACAAAATTATGAAGTGAACAATGAATGCGCAACAATTTCAAACAATTATAAATTTCGCTTTTCAAAAATATAAATTTAAAAATTAAACTACATTTAAATCCCAACCCAACAATGTCGAATACAGCGGCTTCAGTTTAATGTTCTACTTTTACTAACTAACGTTTTAATCAAATTTTAAAACAATTTAGTTTAAGAACCAAATATTTAATTTATGCACGGACTGGTCAAAGAACCCGTCCTTAAAATTTCTCTTTCGGATGGGAATAATAACAAATGCCGCTTTTAAAATAAACAAATAAAGCCACACTCATTCTCAAAAAACAATTTAAAAAAGGTTATTAATATAAATTTCAATGTCTGTAAATAAAATTAGTTTGATATAAAAATCAGCAGAAATTGTTGTTTGTATTTTGAAATAATAAATATTTATAAAAAACGCCGCTCAACATTAATATAGATATAAAAAATCAATATCGTATTTAAAATTAAACAAACATTCATTTAAATTGCTTGATTGAAGAATACACCATTTATTACAAATCATGCCAAATTTAAAATATTAATATAATAATGCCATAAATCAAAAATTTTACAATTCAATTTGGTGCAATTCCAATCAAATTCAACATTAAACTTGATAAATTATTTGTTTGCGTTTGATATAATGGTATATTTTTAAAGTCATAAACTGTTTTAAAAAATTTTATTGCCACAACAAAAAATATAACAAAATGTCTCAGAATCTATTTTATAAAAGGTATCGGTCTCGAATCTCCAAACCTGAGAAATTTTACGGTTTTTTGTTATAAGCATGAAAAAAAAGATTTTTTGTCATGAAAAAAACAGCGTTATGGAATAAAAATGTATTCCACAAATTGAACGCATTTTGAATAATAATGCTTTTAAAATACTTATATGTAAAATATCGCAAGAAAACAATTTAAAAAATGTGAACAAAACCAAATTAAGAGTCTTTAAGTTCCGAATCAAAGAAGAATTAAAACTTTCTTCAAGCATATTTAATAAAATATAAAATTACAACAATTAAGAAACAATAAATAAAGCCATTATATAAAGCAATGTTAATAAATCTCACCCACCCGACCCAAGCCCCTTCATGTAAACAGTGAAATATAACAACAAGCCAAACAATTAAAAGTACTATGAATAAGTTATTTATTAAATAAAGTGAAAAATTCAGTCAGCAAGAAAATTAAAATAACCTTGTAGGCTTATTAAAAAACACACATACGTGTACTGAAAATTAAGATTCATTATATCAATTTTTTCTTAAATAAAAAAATAGACATATTTTAATTAATCAAATTAGATTTAATATCAGTTTATTCAATTTCTACCAAAAATATCGAGTCACTGAATTTTTTTACAATTTTTTATTAAATATAATCAAAATAAAACCCTTTTTACAACTGCAATTTGTAAAAATAGCTCAAGCCTAACTCCAATATATATAAAGAAATTTGATTTAAGTGAAATTCATTTTTGTTAAAGAATTTGGACGCCCGAGAAGAAATGGCGGAATCCGACACAAGGCTCGCACTCCTGTTGCAGGACGTTCATTCAAAACAAATTCCAATTCGCGTTCCTTTTTAAAAGAATTAATTTCTAAATTTTTCTCGCACAAAATTAAAATGAAATTGAGAAAACCAATATTAAACAAAATAAAAATTCAGTTATAAACTGAGCTAGAAATATCACATGGAGGGTTCAGGGCATGCGGCGTGTCAAACAAAAATAATTCTGAAATTGCAAAATTTCAATAAACAATTTTAAAGCATTTTTAAAAAGATATTTTTATATATTTAAAGCTAATTCATTATATTTAGATTACTTATAATCAATCAAGAAAAATAGATTTAAATTAAAACCAATATTAAAGTTATTGTGCCAAGAAATTATTATAAATTTTAATAACTCTCGTGATTTTCTTTTCCGATATCTGCTCAAAGTTTATGCTAAGATGAACAAAATGGGACGCTAAAACCAAAAATTGATTGCTTTAGTTGTATGGAATGATCATTAACTGATGATACTGTGTGTTGTGACAGTGTTTTCCCGGTTCCATTTTTCGAGCGGTTCCGCGGTCGGTTCCAAAATTGCTTATGGATTTTTGCGATTCCGGAATCGGTTCCCAAAACGTTGGACCGGCACCGGAACCGGGAAACCACTGGCTGTTCCCCCTCCACCCTCGGCGCACGGACGTTTTAATAAATTCAGTGTTTTTTTGTTTCTGAAAAAATACTATGCAATTTATATTTTATGAAATCTGCCAGTGCCAGAAAATAGCCTTTGTTTTATAAAATATAATAGTAGTTTTGTTTTATAAATATATTTTTAATTTATTAAGGGTACTTTAATTATTGATGTTGAAGCGCTACAATTTTTTTAATTTAGCATATTATGTAAAATTAATAGTTACACTCACAGTTTACATAATACCATTCTTTTAATAAAATTATTTTATGTAACGGCCTTTATTTTATTTGTTCAAATTTTGATGATAATGCTTTTTAAATCTTCCTTGGTTTAATTGTTTTAAATTTTAATGTTATCGGAAATTTAATCAGATTGGTAAAGAATTTGCTTAAATATTTTACTAAGAATTGTAATATAATTCAATTTGTACATAAAATGGTTAAAATCATTATTACCGACGGAAATTAAATTATCATAAATTAAAAAATATATTTTAAAATATATTATTTAATGTATATGTTTTAATTAGTAATCTAAAAAGAAAACATAAATAATAATGACGCTCGCATAAAAAACGATGTATTAGTAATCAAATGAAATAACAAAATGAGAATTTAACAAAAAAATATTTTAAATAAATACTTTGACTATGAATAAGATAAAGGATGAAAATAGAAATTAAATTTCTCAACTATAAACAGAAATTCGCATAAAGCGCGTAAAACTACGGATAATTTGAAAAATATTATTTTATTTTGTTATTTTTAAATGGGTTTTAGAAATAAATTGATTTGGCGTAATGTGGCAGGCGTTGTTGCAATGTAGCATGCTTGGCGTGGATGATCGTACGACGAGTAAAAAAAATGTGATGGATAAGAATTTTCAAGCTATGGATTGATACATTTGTTTAATTAATAGGTCTGAGCACTCAAGCTTCAACCCGATCAGACCAAAACCTGGCAAATAGTCCGATTTCCGTTTTAATAATATTATTTTATATTTATTAGGCTTTTATACTAATTTTATAGCCCGAGTAAGCTGCTCTCGATCTTTATTCCATATTTTAAATCGTGTATTTCTTTAGTTTGATGTCATGTGCCCGGATTGTTCCTCGTGTTGTGCAAAAATACTGCGCCTTATTATTAGATAATGCTTCCAAGCACTTAGTTTGCGCTGTGTGTAAAGTTATCGATCCTTAAACGCCGTCATTTCAAAAATTAAATAATATTTAATTAAAATATTTAATACATTTAAAACAAAAAATAAAAATACAAATTAAATATAATGATGAGACTAAATTCAAAGTGTTGATAATTTATTTGTTGTCTAATTTAAAAACTTTTATACATGTTTTGATAATTTATTTGTTGTCTAATTTAAAAACTTTTATACATATCAACAGATAATCCAAATGTTAATATTGTTTGAATTATTGTCCGTTCGCGAACATGCTTTTAAATTAAGCATTGTATGTATTTCATGCATATTAAATATCATTTTTTTAAAATCGATTTCTCGGAAATATTGTTTACGGTTTAAATTGCAGACAGACTCGCATTTGCCACACGCTTTTAAAGTATTATTATTTAAATAGTTTTTATACACTGTTATTTTTTTTGCTTCATTTCATAAAAACGCAAAATTATCAGTAGCGTTATTTGATAAAATAAATATTTGAAGGTTCTTTATAATTTCTCTTTACCAATTTTTATTTGTATCCTTAAGACGAGAGCAATTAAATATTTCAGTATATTGAAGAGTTAATATTAAAAAAGGGACTTTTTAACAAAAAAAAACAATTTTTTATTAAACAAAACCGTTAATTTTGATAATAATTTGAGCATTACTTTAAAATCACTAGCCTTTTAGGTCTTCCACTTCGGATTTTTTTTCTTTTTTCCGTATCGGTTAAATAAAAATTGTTGTTAAACTTATGTATTTTTTTTTTACTCAAGGTCTTTCAACAATTTTTTTTTTGACGATTGCGGGCAGTTGACGCCTTTGTGAATTCAAAGTTATTTTTAAATTTTGCTTTGAAATTTCTTAGTTAGATTTGTGTCTTTGAGAATTTTTTTAAATCTGCTTAAACAATAAATGTTGTTTTTATTTGGTTTATATAATTACAGAGGCAGAAGACTACAATAATTTTTTTATTGATTTTACTATTCTTAAACCGCAGAAATAAAATCATCGAAACATTTTGTTAGTTTATATTAAATTTAATTAGATTTTTTATTACTTGTATTTTCTGAAACATTTATTTTGCTTTTATGTTTGTGAATTAAAAAAACTAAAATTTATGAAATTTTTTATTCTTTGATATAAAATTTATGTAAAAATTCCGTAATGTATGCTTTGTTAATTTTTTTTGAGGATACATTAAAAATAAAAGCTTTGAAAAAGCTCCACAGCTTTAGCTTCGAAAAGCATGATTCGGGGAGACTAAGTAAAAATCTGTATTTAAATTTTTATTTTAAAAGTTATTGATTTTTCCTAATTTGTAAGGCTTTGTTCATTTATGCTGTTTAGCCCTTGGTTTGATTTTGTTCAACGGCTTTTTTCCCAATAGTCTTTGTTAATTTTTTTTGAGGATACATTAAAAATAAAAGCTTTGAAAAAGCTCCACAGCTTTAGCTTCGAAAAGCATGATTCGGGGGGACTAAGTAATAAATCTGTATTTAAATTTTTATTTTAAAAGTTATTGATTTTTCCTAATTTGTAAGGCTTTGTTCATTTATGCTGTTTAGCCCTTGGTTTGATTTTGTTCAACGGCTTTTTTCCCAATAGTTTTTGACGTTTATTTATAAAATACCAGTGTCGTTATTTTCATTCGCAACTTAACAAATAACCGATCTGTTTTTTTAATAACATATATTTTAATATGTTGTTATATTAATTTATCAATACTTCGTTCAACTTGATTGCGACGGCTTTCAAGACAATCCATCAAGCTCCTTCATTTAATACTATTTATTTTTTAAATTTGCAGACAGACTCGCATTTGCCCCCGATTTTAAAGTATTTTTATTTAAATAGTTTTTATACACAGTTATTTTTTTTTGCTTCATTTCATAAAAACGCAAAATTATAAGGTTTTTTAGAAGGTTCTTTATTTTTTTTTTACGATGAATGGGATGAATTAAGATTGAACACATTATATTTTTGTTAAATATCTTATTTCTCTCGTTTTGCAGATTTAATTATTTGCAATAACCAATTAATTTGTTCGTTTTATGTAAATTTTAAATTGATGCTTTATTTAGATAAACAAATATTTTAATTGCTCTAGTCAAAATCCGATTGCCAGTGGAACATTAAAGTCCAAATTATAAAATAAAATTTTATGATTTACCTTTATTAAATAAAAAAGAATATATATGATAAAATTCTAATGCTACTATACTATTGTGTGTATGCTTACAACAAAGTAAATTCTGGAAGATGGCGATTCTATCACAAAACAAACCCATAAAAAAGCATACACATATAATATTGAAAATACTAAACCTTATTTTTTGTTTGCTTTTTGTTAATTTAAAAAATTCAAAATAAGTGTTGAAAAGGCCGCGTTTGTTTATTTAATTCAGGGTTTAATGCTTGACTGAGATGAGTAAATTTAAGTAAGTCTAAGCGATGGGCCAACTCTTTTATATAATCTTTTTTCTAAACTTTATAAGAAAAATAATATAAATAAATATATTAATTCTTTCAATAGATCAAAATACAACTTTAATAATAAAAATCACGCGTATCGTAATTTTTGAGACCCCAGATTTGGGAGGGGGGTCGGCGGTGCCATTTTGAATTTTTGACTCAATTTGTTATGAGATTTTCAACCAAAATTTAAAAATTCTGTACTCTTTTTTTTTAAGTTTTTATGAATGCGAGGGTCCGGCGGTGCCGATAGGCGCCGCCGGGGAAAAATTTGAAGATTTTGACGAAATCTGTTAAGAAAATATGTCCCAAAATTACGAATTTTGCAAAACAAAAGGGTCCCCCCTATGGGGTTTTTCTCAAAAAACATTTCGGGGGGGGGGGGCATGCCCTTACCCCTGCCCCCTGCATACGCGCCTGCCTAAAACCCTTTAAAAAGTACCGTATTTTTAAAATTTCGGTTTAAAATCATAACAAATTGAGGCAAAAATTCAAAATTTTCTCATGCCTATCAGCACCGCCGACACCTCCCCCCTCCAGCAGAAATGAAGCAGAATTCTCAAAAAAAGGTGCATTTTCATTGCGAACGTAATTTTGGCCGTATCAGGTATCGTAAAAAAAATCGTATCGTATTTTAGTGTATCGTAAATATCGTATATCGTATTTTGAGGAGACTATATCGACATCCCTGATACTTACGTATAAGTTCGGACGCTTGAATGCTTGGTCGAACCCATTTTGTTGAATAATTTATCATTTTCATCAAAATTATTTTGAATTCAAATTTTTACTAAAAATAGGCATTCTGTACTGGAGGTTATTTAGAGTTTTTGGATTTTCTTTTATATGTAGTATATTTGTATGCATTTGTATTTCATTTAAAATCAAAAATAACTTTTGAATTAAATAAAAACATTTATTAAAATTAAATGATTTATAAAATACTTTTTTATTTTTGGAAAAGTATTACTAAATAAACCATGACACTTTCAATCAAATTACATTTATTATAAATTCTTGTCGATTTAGCATTGTTTGATTTTTGTGTTAAATTTATGATAACAGTGTGTATCAATTTTACAAATGTGTGAATATTTTTTATAATCAAATTTAAATCTTGACCTCTACCCAATCGTTGTATCGTGGCATTCATATAGACAGTTAGTTATAATTATAATGTTTGCTAAATTAATTAATTCAAAAGTCATTGTTTATTTGTTGTACATTTTATTCGTGATATACTCGATTTCTTTAGTTTTGCTCGAAAATCAATTCGTATAACCTTTGTATTTTTTTACACATATATCATGGATAATTTTCTTTATGATTTAAACGTTTTTTTGGGTATTTATTAAGTAATTTATTGCTTTAAAAATTATTTATCGGGCCCCCGCATTTAGGTTATACGGTAATAATTTTCTTGGTTGCGAATAATTGACCAAATTTTTGTATTTTATTTAAAAAGATTTAAATGTAATTAAATTTGTGTACCAATGATTTTTGAAGCTCAATCACTATATTTTAAAATAATTTATATGAGAACTTCCATTCTTTTATTCTTTTTTTAACAAACGTTGATCATTTTATTTTTGATAGGGTGCTTAGGCTTTGAATTTTTAAAGTTATTTAATGTTTAAAAAAATTTTTTTATAAGAAATTAATTACCTACAAACCCAAATATTTCTGCTACTAAATCAATTGAATGAAAACAAATTAATCAAATAAAAAATATGCATTTTATAAAAAATTACTAGATGCGCAATGATTGATATCAAAAGTATGCCAATATATTAATCTATATTTAAATATTTACTAAAAAAAATAATAAAGCATAATTTTAACGCGGAGGGGCCAAGAATCGCTCAAAATTTCATTTAATACATAGCTTGCCAACTACCCACATTGTGGCCGATTCCATTGGGCTTAACCTCAAAGATATGAAACAAAAACAGAATTAATATTTATAAATTTTGATGTTAAAAAACTATAAATATTGTAATTAGATGAAAATGAATGAATTTAAAGTCCTAGAAAAATAGTGATTACAATAAATATGCGACAGAAAGTTTTTTCCAATAAATCGATGAAAAAAAAGTTATTGAATTAAACAATTTTAACAATTACGGCAGTCCACGAGGCTGGCCACACCCTTGCTTTGGCTGCATTTGAATTTTGTGAACAGATTCAACTGTGGAAATATAAATACTCCCTTAAAATTTTAGAATTAATATAGCCACAAGCAGTCATCACAAGATTTTGACAACATCGAAGAAAATCTAAGAGATTTTAAATGATGCAATCAAAAGTTTATTTTATTAATTATTAAAACTGATTTAAATATTTCTTTTATTCTTAATAACATTGAAAAAATTTTAACCAATTGCTAGAATTCGATTTTTGATAAGCTGGAGTGAAAACAAAATAAAACAAAAGGACGAAATTGAATCAATAATTACTTATAATTTAAAAAACGCAACCGAATTTGTAATATTTAGTGTCTTGTTGTTCTATTAAAAATAAATAATATATCTATTAATTAAAATTTATATAAATTTAACTCTTGAAAATGTAAAAAGTATTAAATTAAAAACAAAATAATATTTTGGTCTTAATTTGTAAGGCAATTTTATTCACCAAGATATAATTCATAAAAAGCTTATTAAATAAAGTAGCGGTTATATCAAATAAATATAATTGAAAAAATAAAAATGCTACTTAAAATTACCGGAATAAAAATAATTTAAAAGATTTAAATCTTAACATACAAATGCCTTGGTTACTTACAATGTTTGTATTGAGAATATGACAATTACAATTTGAAAAAATCCTTTAATGCAAGTTAAATAAAATATTGTCTAAAATCTAGATTTCAGCAAAAAAATCGATAAAAGAAATTTTAAAAAATTTCTTATCAAAAAACGGGTACAAATATGACTAAAGTAATAAAATGTCTTTAAACTGATTAAAGAAAACGCGTTTACATTGACGTTATAAGCATTAATTAATTAAAAAATATAAATAAGGAGAGAGCTTTGAAAAATACAAATCATTTAAAGTTTGCTTCAAAAGGAATATTAATTAATTTTTTTTTCAACCGAATCTATTGTAAAATAACATAAAAGAAATTTTAAACAATGTCAATACATCAAGAGTATGGAATTAAATTATCCGGTTTAAATCAAAGTATTAAAACGGGAAATGTGCTAAAAATCGCAAGTAAGTGCGATTTTGAACACCAAAATAAACCAAAATTCTCTACAAAATTTAAGCATCAAAGTAGAAATCTAGTGATGTTAAATGATGATAATAAAATACTAAATCATTTAACTCAGTCAAAAGTTCGGAGGATGCATAAGACATTATTTTGTAATTTAGAAAATGGCGTAGGAATGTCATAAAAGCATATGATTTAATATATATGCGTAAAGGTGTAGAAATAAAAACAATCAAGAATTATAAAATAAATGAAGTAGAGCCAAAAAGAGCATTTTGCTATCTTGTTTACCGAATGGTAACGTTATTAAATACAAATGTGCGATTAACGTGTTTTCAATTCATAACAAAAAGATGCATTTGTTAATGAAAATTTAAGAATTTCCACTAAATGGTGAGAAAATCTTAGTTATTTTCGAACACTAATTGGCTCACTCAACATGTTAAGACCAATTTCGTCGTGAACAAAGCAATGGACAAGGACACCACAAAACTGGATGATTTCTTACGCGATAATGCCAATAATAAAAGAAAATACATATGATAAAAAATAAAAATTAAAAGGTGTAAATAACCGAAACTGTTTATGAAAATAGAAGTTAATAAACCTCATATTAAACTTTTCCCTTTAAATTATAATTCCATAAGAAAATTTTAAACAAGAAACTGAAACATAATCAAAATGAATAAATAATTTTGTTTGAAAAATATAATGCTAATATATGTATTTGATAGCACATAAAAATATTCAATTCATTAAAATTCTAAATAATAAGACACTTCACATCGCGTCTCCACTGATTAATAGGGCGTGTAATTATATGCATATGCATATTTTTTTCCTGAACTTGGAACGGTCTGAAACGCACGAAAAATGTGTTTTTAGCTTGGTTTGAAGCTTCTAGAACGCATTTCCATGTGCATATTTTGCATATTTTTGCATATTTTGCGATTTATGTGCATATTTGCATATTTGTGCATATTTCGCTATTTATGTGCATATTTTATGTGCATATTTTGGCATTTTTGCCATTTTTATCCATATTTCGCCATTTTTCAAAAATTCCTTAACAAAAATGCAATAAAAACGAAAAATATACCCCTAAAGATCGACTTTTTCAAAAAATGACCCCAAAGAATGATTTTTTAAAAATTTTCAAAAAATGCACCCCTAAAATAGACTTTTTAAAAATTTTCAAAAATGCACCCCTAAAAATTGACTTTTTCGTGATTTGCGGAATTTATATTGAATTTGGAAAAATTTATGTGCATATTTTTTCATTTTATGTGCATATTTTGCAATTTTTGGTGCATATTTTATGCGCATATTTCAAGATTTTATGTGCATATAATTACACGCCCTACTGATTAAGATATTCGACCACCCGTGCAGCAAGAGGAAATAGTCATTTAATCGAAAGGATAGCATTTTTTAAACGTTTTAACAAAGAGTAAAATTAGAAGGTTATAAATTAAAACAATATTTAATTAAAAAACTCTTAGCAATTTACAAAATAAACATTACGAAGCATAAATAACTTAACTAGAATTAAAAAGCTTAAAAATGTTAATTTAAGATAATTATGTAAGCTAAACGATTTAATAGACACACTATTAATTTACTTTATGCCAATTACAATATTTGAGAAAATATATTATTAACTTATTAAATTACAAAGGCACACTAACGTTTATAAAATATCCAAACATATGCTATTTTGTAGGACTCCGCCCGATATTCATATTTCACCTTTTTTACATTTCGCCAAGTGGACCTTGTAACCCATTTTTTAGTGTTCCCTCTCTCATCGGGCTTTTTTAAATCTCTTCACATCGTTTTTTATTCTTATCCTATCGCTTCACTGGCGTTGGAGACTTTTGTTTTTGAGTCCAATTTCCTTCTTGATAGTTTATTCATCGATTATATTATTGTTCGTCACTTTGGAAATATCCTCCGCTGTTTGTATTGCAATTGTTTTCATTTTGGTTTGGAAAGTAAAGCGTCTTTTAAAAGAAGCGGAATTAGTGTGAAGGGCCTGACTCCCGGAAACCCCGAAAAGTCCGACGTGGTGGACCTTGTACCCACGCCTCTCGCAAGAAAGCGCTGTACTCTACCAAAGTTTGTTTTTTTCATTAATCAATAAATTGGGAAAAGTAGTGGAGAATGAATCACGGAAACCAAAATCTTTTTCGGCAGGCACAAAATTGGGGAGTTCATCAGAATAGGGAAGAGATTGAGGATCCCGACTATAGTCTGGAATTCCTGAACAGAAGCCCATATAACTTAAGACCCAATAGGGAGGCAATTCGTAGAGGGGATGAAAGCTTCCAGAGTCTTCCCGCGGCTCTGCACGGCGAAAACCCCGATTTCTTGAGAAATGTAAATTTGGTTAGGGGAGATCAGCTCCCCCCACAGTTTTCTGGACTTCAAAATCAGCAACCCAACCCAATCGGCTTTCCCGTGGCCGCTTCATCTCCTGTTCATGATTTGGGCCCAAATTTGGTTTACATCCAGCCGCAATGGAATCATTCCCCCCAAGTTTCGTTTGAAAACCGTCAGAGTCGGTTGGGGAGAAATGATGGCGTCCAAAATCCAATGGAGCATCAGGGGGCAATATTTTTGGCTAACCCAATCGTGGGACAGCCCGGACAAAACCAGATTGCTAATCAAAATGAGACGGTTGTTCGCCAACCGGTGGCCGGTCAGAACAGAGCACTTCCTCGTGGTGTTCCTGCCTTCCAACAGAATGTGAATCATCAGCCCCAACAGCAGCAAGGCGTTGGTGTAAATGGAGCTCCCCGTGCTCAGAACATTGTTTTTGGCAATATTGGAAATGCTGGAAATTTTGTTCCGGTCCAATTCCACCCGCCCGTTCAACCGCAATTCCAAACCCAGGCATTTGCAGTGCCGCACCAAATTCAGACTGGTCTTGCGCCTCAGCCGTGGCCAACCCAAAGAACCGCTCAGGAGCAGCAGTCCGAAATGCTTTTAGAATTGCATCGCGTCACTCTCTCAAATCAGTACGCGAGTGTGATCAAAGATTTGCCGACTCTGTACGGCGCAGAGGGTAGAGATTCAGTCCACGACTTCTTTATAACAATGGAGTCCTGCACTCGAGAGTGGAGAGAGGAAAAGAAGATGGACGCGTTGAGAACAAAACTTAAAGGCAAAGCACTGAAAGCGTTAAATATGGCGTTCAACAAATTCGGTCAAGCTGCTCCGTATTCAACAATTAAGGCCGAGATTCTGTCTATCCTTAGAGAGACGGATCACAAAGAAGCAACGGCATTTGCGGAATTGACTCAGTTCGGGTTGAGAAACGCGGATGAAGACATTACGAAATTCGCGGACAGAATTCAAAAGTTAGTTCGGTGCGCGTACACGGGCATAAACGATGTTCAGTTGGACGAAATTGCAAAGAAATTTTTTGTTTTGAACATAAACGATAGGGATTTGGCGAGATTTTTGGAGTGTCAGAACAAAACGAGTCAGACTTACGACGAAATGGTTATGCTCGCCAACAAACTGAACTTACTGGATCCGGAAAAAGCCCAGGCTCAGATCGAAGGAAAAAACCGCGGAAAAGTTCAGCAGCGGGAAAACACCGGCAGAATCGATATCCGAGCGCAAAATCAGTCGAATTTTGAGAACCGGTCGCGTCCCTGGCACCAAAACCGTTATAATCCGAATTTTCGGAGTGCTTCGTATGCACCTGTCCGTGAACCATACCAAAATTCGTCTCCAAATTATCAACCCCAACATTCCTCACGTTCAAACCAACCCCAATCAAACTTTTTACCACAACACCAAAATTACCAACCACCTGGATTTAACCCCGGACAAAATCGTGGTTATCAAAACCGAAATTACCCCATCCAAGGGACTGGTGCCAACACAATTCCTCTGAACTCTGGCCAAAAAAATTCAAATATTAGACCTCAGGCAAATTCTATTGTGATCGGTAACCCAGTCGGAGAACAATCGGAAACCCCTACGGTGAAGGTCTCTCTCGTAGGCCAGTGCGAACTTTCAGAATGCGAGAAATTTTTCCATTTACTGGCGACTCACGCTTCCGAATTTCCCTCAACAAATCCGGCAATCCCGAAAACAGCAGAGTGCATTTCTGTAGAAGTAAAGGTTGACGAAAACAAGGCGAAAGCACTAATCGATTCGGGGGCTGAGACAAATGTGGTGAATCCGGCATTTCTGCACAAAATTTCGAGCGCAGAAGGAACAAATTTGATGGAGTGGGGATTTAACCCGAACACCGGAAGCACAAAAATTCCTTTTGAAGTTACGTCCTTTACGGGTTCGCGCATTTCGATTGTCGGGGCCATTAATGTGCCGATTACCAGAGGAAAAATCACATGCGAAGTCCCCTGCCTTATTACCCAAGAGCCCTTCTCATATGACTTTGTTTTAGGTACTAGTGCTCTTTACGCTCTCGGGTATTACATCGGAAATTCGCTTTCCGGCGAAATTCTTCAATTTAAGGCACTGGATACGCATAAAACCCCGAACCAAATCAATTCTGTTCGCGTTTCAGCATTTCAAATCGTACCGCCTTTTACCTCGAAATTTATTGATTCGCAAATAAACAATTTAGCAAATCCAGAAGACCATTCCAAATATATTATTGAGAATATTATGGAAAACGACAACATTTCGCTGGACTGTTCGGATTGCGAAGAGGAGTTCGAAAAAGTCAAACAGATGAGCAAAGAACAGGAGGAGCACGAGTTAGTGCAGTTGGGCATTCTGGCCGGAGACAAACTTTCCGTCCATCGCTCAAAGTCGGCACCAACGAAAATCGATCTTTCGAAACTGCCAATTCACCAGTGCAGAATTGTGGAGAGGATGCTAGTCGAATCGGACGACGGTAAAATTCAGGTTTTATTACATAATAAGTCGTCAGAGCCAATAATTCTGAAAAGTGGTGAAGTAATTGCTCGGGCAGAGTCGGTTGAAAAAATTTTTGACCCAAACCGTGAAATTTTACCCACTGAATTCGAAGCGCTAATCTACCCCAAAGTCACGCTCTGTTCAGTGAAGACCAAAACAGAGCGCGATTCTCTCCTTCTTTCTCTTCTAAAAGAAAGGTCGGGTCCTTTAGAAACTAAAGAATTGATAAAAATGGAAAATTTGTGGATGGAATTTTCGGATATTCTGGCCATCGAGGAAAGTGAACTAAGCCAGACTGATCTAACCCCGCACGAAATAAATACTGGAAATGCTGTACCTATCAAAACGGCACCAAGACCAATCCCATTTGGCATCAGGTCAACAGTCACCGAGCTGATCAACGATTATCTGAACCGCGGAATAATAAGGCCCTCCAATTCCCCATGGGCTTCTCCAGTTGTTTTGGTTGCAAAAAAAGACGGGTCACTGCGGTTTTGCGTGGACTACAGAAAAGTTAATTCGGTTACGGTTAAGGATTCTTACCCATTGCCGAACATAGACCAAATTTTAATGTACCTCGGAAATAAGAAATTTTTTTCGGTTCTTGATTTAATGTCCGGTTATTGGCAGTTAAAAGTCAAACCGGAAGACGTCCAAAAAACTGCATTTACCGTCCCGGGGGGTTTATACGAATTCGTTGTTCTTCCTTTCGGATTAACGAATGCCCCTGCAACGTTTCAGAGGTGCATGAACCAAATTCTCGAACAATTTGTCAATGACTTTGTCTTTGTTTATTTGGATGATATTTTGATAGCCTCTACCACGTTCGAGGAACATACTCAGCACCTCCAATTAGTTTTCGAGAAACTTCGAGAATTTGGGCTAAAGGCAAAGGCAAAAAAGTGCGGGTTTGCGCTTGCGGAAACTGCCTATTTAGGCCACATCCTAACGAGAAACGGGTTAGCAAAAGATCCAGAGAAATTCAAGGCAATAACCGACTTCCCCTTACCGAAAACTTTGCGGGAATTGCAGAGATTTTTAGGCCTAGCGAACTGGCATCGAAAATTCATTAAAAATTTCGCAAAACTTGCAGGTCCTCTCTCTAAGTTACTCAAAAAGGGCCAAAATCCCAAACTATTGGAATGGGACGAAAAAGCCCGCGAATCATTTAAAGAGTTGAAAAGGCTAATAGTGGAAGAGGTGGTCTTAAAATACCCCGATTTTGAGGCTGCACAGGCAGACCCGAAGTACAGATTTCACATATTTACTGATGCTTGTAAGGACGGACTTGGGGCGGTTTTGTGCCAAAGGGACAAGTCTAATCACTTTCGTCCAATCAGTTATGCGTCCAGAAAATGTAAAAGCAACGAATCAAACTATGGCCCCACCGTTTTGGAATGCCTAGGAATAAAATTTGCTTTACAAAAATTTAAGCATTTTATTGCGTGGCTTCCAACAACGGTTGTCACCGACCACAAGGCTTTGCCGTCTATGTTCAAAAGCAAAGAATCTGTGGGAAATGCAAAAGTCGATAGATGGATTATGGAAATGGGAGCGCCATTTCAGCTGGAAGTGATATATAGGCTAGGGCGAGAAAACTTTGTCGCTGACACACTGTCCAGGGCCCACCCAAACGAAAATAGGGATGAAGAATCCGTGCCCGGGGGCCCCCCAACCGAAATTTTAGCGGTAAAAGTGACAAAACCGGCGGACTTTTGTCCTAACGGGATTTCTAAAGAAGAATGGGCGGTAGAGACGGGTAAATCAGAAATGGCATTCCTGCGAGATTTTCTCAAAGACAAAAAACTTCCCCAGGACGTAAAACAGCAACAGAAATTGTTGGCACACCTGGATCGGTACACAGAAGAAGACGGGATTCTTTTTCGGGTAAACGAAAAGCAGGAAAAAGAAATTTTTGTGCCTTCGAAATACCGGGAAATCCTGTTCACCGAGCATCACTCAGGCTCGTGTGCGGGTCATCAAAGTGCCAAAAAAGTGTATAAGAGGCTCAAAATGCTTAAATACTTTTGGCCGAATATGTTTACTGAATGCCAGAACTTAACCAAATCCTGCCGCATATGTGCGCACAACAGAATTCCCAGAAAGAATCTCCCGGGATTGAAGCCAATTGAGACAAAAAACCCCGCCGAATTTGTCTGTATGGACATTCTCAAACTTGGGCCAACGCGGAGGGGGAACAAATATGTGTTGGTGATCATTGACCATTTCTCCCGGTTCGCAGAAGCTGTTCCAATCGAAAACAAAAAAGCGGAAACAATAGCCCAAAGTTTTGTTGAGCATTGGGTCCTGAAGTTTGGCTGCCCCGAGAAAATTCACTCCGACTTAGGCGGCGAGTTTATTAACGAAATCCTCAAGGAAATTTCAGAAAAACTTCTGATTTCCCAATCAACTACCGCCGGATATGACCCAAATTGTAATGGGATGGCCGAGCGCTTAAACAGAACAATTATTGAAATGTTGAGAAAGACTATTGCTTCTCCATGGGAATGGGACCTGAGAATCCCGTACACACTTTTTTCGTATAATGCCACCCCAAATGAATCCACGGGGTTTGCCCCATTCACTTTGTTTTTTGGAAGAGATGTACGGTTCCCGTCAAAAATAACCGCCCCGATTCGGCCTAATCCGGTGTACACAGTTGATCTTGATAATTATCTGCAATTTTTTCGAGAAAATTACGAAGAAATTCTGTTAGAAGCAAGAGAGCGTAATGTTCGGGCCCAGGAAATTCAGAAGAAAAATTACGACCGCAGAGCTAATGTTCAGCCAGGCAAATACAGCCTCGGAGACAGGGTTATGGTTTATGTTAGACCTGCCATTAAGAACGACCACAAAAAATTGTCCTGGAATTACTATGGACCTTATGTGATCAAACAAATTTCCCCCACATCCGCATGGGTTACCCCGATAGACAGGCAAAATGCCGAACCTCTGAAAGTCCCTCTCGAACATTTGTGTCCGGCTCCGTTAGAACTTCCGGAAAAAGTATTTCTACCGAACCAGAGGCGGAAAAAGTTTTTAGAAGGGGTTACACCACTTTACAAAAAGAAAAATGTTGAAATTAATCGATTTAATTCACACATTTTTTTACCAATTGCAGAACAATTGTACGGTCTGGAGTTCAATTCGGTGTGCACGGGAGAAGGAGAACACTCAAAATGTGCGCCAATTCAGCTGGGACAAATTTTCTGTTCATTGCCGGACGATGACCCAATTCGCCGAATCCGTGTGGAAACACTGGGCGAACTCATTTCGTTGCATCTGGCCAAAGACGTACTCATTGGACATGTCCGGGAGTGGGCCGGGAGTGAAAATCCGAGCGATGCGGACAAATTGCTCAAATACGTGGAAAATCCATCCCCTTCCCCTCATCATCTCGAATCGATTTTCTCTCTCTGGGCAAACCACTGTGGCGTCGCATTTCGGACCCTAAAATCATCGGGCCAAAAATCCATCAACTTTCAGGTCCCAAAACAAAGCCAAATTCATCCCTTTCAGAAAATGTTTTGTCAGGCTCTCGAGGACGTTCGAGCCAAAAAACTTTATGGGAAGGTCCGAACAGTGCGATCCACGTTCGCATTTTTTGGAGATGGAGCGACAGAAATGCTCGGAGAAAAGTTGGCCTCCGAAATGGTGCTCGGAAAAAATTCGACGGAACTTGCCAATTCAATTTCAAAATTATCTTTCGGAAAAGAGCTGAAAGAAATCCTCGTTGCTTTTGGCACGAGTGATCTTAATGAGGACATACCGCTCGACCAGACAAAGGCCGCTCTCCAAAAAATTCTTTTCCATTTGGGAAAATTTTCGGTAAAAGTTCTCATAATTCCGCCACCGTTTAATCTAGCTAAAAAACCGGAGCATGAGAAGTTGCTGAAAATGTTTTGGGAAACGGTCCCGAAGGAGGGAAAAATTCAGCTCGCCCTTATCAAAGAATTCCGATCCTTGGCGGAAGTGACGAGATATGGGGCAGAGGAAGAAAAACGGAATGTTCAAGCGGATGGGAAGTTCAAACCCTGTGGTGTCAGGGAGACCATCAAATTTTTGAGAGAGGTGTTTGGAATGATCACACCGGATAAGGCATTCACGTTGCCGAAACCGGTCGCCAAAAATGTTCCGTCCCATTCGGTCGAAGCACAGAATTATCAGTTTCGAGTGAGTGGTCCTCGTCCACTTACAAGCATTCAACCGGCTGGTCCGCGCCCGGCTTTTATTCGTTCGGGAACCGACTCGGCTCGCGGTCATTTCAGACGCGGCAGTCAAAATTTTACATTCGTAACACCAAAACGGGGAAGGTTTCACTAAAGTCTCGGCTCTTTCATTGTTTCTTCTCATTTGTTAAGTAAAGTGTCGCCCATTGTTAAATCCTTTAAATGTATCAAAAAGCCAGTGGACATTACTTAATTTAAATGTAAACGATTTAAATAATGCCGATAAAACACATGTTATTTCCGTGTCTCATAGCCAATTGCCATTTGTTGGTTCTATCCAGTTTCAGTCCTCGTCTGAAACCCCCAAAAAATTTTCCCTTTATTTTTCAAACAGAGTCTCCACTTTCGTCGACGAGGACGCGACTGCTGAGGGCCGGGGGAGGACGCGCTCGCAACTACCGGACCGACAAATCGCCACTGAGGACAGCGGCTTTCTGTAGGCGGGGGATGTAGGACTCCGCCCGATATTCATATTTCACCTTTTTTACATTTCGCCAAGTGGACCTTGTAACCCATTTTTTAGTGTTCCCTCTCTCATCGGGCTTTTTTAAATCTCTTCACATCGTTTTTTATTCTTATCCTATCGCTTCACTGGCGTTGGAGACTTTTGTTTTTGAGTCCAATTTCCTTCTTGATAGTTTATTCATCGATTATATTATTGTTCGTCACTTTGGAAATATCCTCCGCTGTTTGTATTGCAATTGTTTTCATTTTGGTTTGGAAAGTAAAGCGTCTTTTAAAAGAAGCGGAATTAGTGTGAAGGGCCTGACTCCCGGAAACCCCGAAAAGTCCGACGATTTATGTAAAATTATTATTTTGTCTGTAATAAGGGCCGCGATTTATATGGAGAAAAAATCCCGAAATATAGATGAATGAAAAATTGCAAAATATAGCAAAAAAGGGGCAAGATTTTATAATAGAAGTCTAAGAGCAATAAAAAATTTTTATATGCAAATTAGTCATTTTAAAAATAATTTTTGAAAATAAGCAGATTTTAAAATTTTCATTTTTTGGTGGCAGAATTTTTAGTTGCAAAAATGTCAATTTTTAGGGGTGCATTTTTTGAAAATTTTGAAAAAGTCGATCCTTAGGGGTGTATTTTTCGTTTTTAGTGCATTTTAGAAAAATGGCGAAATATGGAAATATCTTGTAAAATCCGCGATTTTAGCATCTTCTTTTCCGGACTGGGGAGTATGCCGAAGTCCAATGCAAATTCTGAGCAGTTCAGTAATAATCGTAAAAAGATTCTTTGTGAGTCATCAACAGATTTAATTAATAGTTATAAAAATTTGTTTAGCTGAATTTAAGTTCTCTTTTTATCTTATACGCGTTTTCCCGAATATGAGCAAAAATTATAATATGTAAGCACAATCATTTATTTTATTTTCATTGTTATTTTGGTGTTTTTTCATTTTGGAAGTTGATGTGATCCCGCCCCCATCAAAGTCGTTGCGTATATGCAAGATTATTATAATACTTCATTCTGTTAATTAATTAAACCACAAAAAATATTTTTAATAATAAATCTTAATCGTTGGGTTTAGGTTTCTGTGTTTATTTTAAATTAATTATTGTATTAATTTGATTCAATTTTATAAATCCTCATTAATATACACTTTGTATGTGATTTCTTCAAGGTGAGCGTTGTTTTTGTTCTGACATGTATTATTTTATGGAATCAAAGATTTTCTTTTTGCCACACATGCTGATCGCTGCATATGGATAAAATTTGTTTAACCGGACTAAATTTTGAATTTAATTTATTAAAACAATCATTGTAGTTTAAAATTAAAGACTTTAATATATTCATCATCGTAGTAAATACATTTTTTTATAATTTTTTAAATGCTTTACCCCGCATTATCCGCTTGCTAATGATATCATTCCCAAAACATTTATGTTCCAATCTACTAAGCAACTTTACATATTTTTCAAGAAAGAAGCATACGGATATTTTTCCATTCAAATAATTTCTATTGAACTTATTTGTTTCTTTTTATTATTTTATCTCGGAATTTGCTTTCCTTATGTACTCCACCGCCAGCTTATCGCTCTAGCGTTCTTCACGTTGATGGTAAGGCGCATTATTTCATCGATTAAATCTCTGATTCCGTAATTATCAATTTTGAATTTGTTTTAGTCTTATTATTATTATTATTCTTATCTTTATTTAGTTATTGATATTTTTATGTTTTTGCAAAACTTCCAAATTACGGCTTGGATTTTGTAGCATTATCTATGAATAGTGTTATTGCCGCCCGTCGAATAAAGCATTTTTGGCAGGTTTTAAAAATAATAATAATTATTATTATATTGCAATCTTTTACATTTATTTTTGAGAGATCTTGGCATATGCAACTTCTCAATTCCTTTTTAAAAATTTGTTATTAAAATATTAATTATTTGCGTATCTTTAGGGGCTCTTTCTGATTATTTCCGGAATTTATATATCGTATTTTTAATTCCGAGGCGCCATACCATAGTTATAAGGTCTGCATACTTTTGCTGATAAATAGCCTTGAGCCAGCAAATGTCTGCGGCATTAAAAAATGCGGCCAAGCCGGGCATTTTCTTTAATGAATTTTAATTAACTTATTATTATTTGTTAGATACGTTATAAAGCGCTTCCGGTCGCCAGAGTCGTTTGTGACGCGGAACATTTTCAAATTTTCCATTCTTTGTTACATCACAAACAACAAATTCACCAATAATAATTTATTTTTTTAATACCTTAAACAAATTTTTACAATTTTTGTTATAAAAATCAGAAGTTTTTCTTTTGAAATTTTATTATTTTATTTTAAGAAGTTGTTCATGAAAAATTTAAGGTGCTCGTGGGGTTCATTGTTATATGTTCCATATCGGAGAAAATCTAAAATTATGCTGAAGCTTTCATTAATTATGTTTATGCTAAATGAATGCATGAATGTGATCATTAGACTAATTGAGTTAATTTTTATTTATATTTTTTTTAGTTATATTATATGTTTAGTTAATTTGCAATCAGTCGATAATGAGAAAGCTCTATAATGCAATTAACTGGACATTTTAAAGTTATTGGAGCCTTTTGAAATTACAGTGGCATTTTTATATTTAATAAATAAATGTGGATTAATTTAAAAGACAATTGCTTATATGCTCCATTTTTAAATTAGTACGACCCAATTTTTCAAGAAGTAGCAGAACAGAGTTTCTTCCAGAATATGTTGACAAATTTTAATGTTTAAATAAAATATTCAAATAAATTCAAATAAAGATATTAATAAATTAATAGAATGTTTCTTAAAAATTATAAAAAAAGAGATTTAAAAATAACAAAAAAAACATTTTATTTTCAAATATTTAACCAATTGTTAGATTTAATCTAGCTTCAAAGACCATCACTAAACATAATTATTAAAAAAATGATAATTATTTACTAAATAATAAATTTTTCTATTCTAAATTAAGCCGGTGCCAGGCTGCAAATTACATAAAAGATTGCTAAATTGATCAGTTTTTATAACAAGCATAATTAATACTAAGACAAATTGTAAAGACTTTGTTGTGAAACCTTTTAAAGTAAGATACCTGATCTGATATCTATTCATTAATTTTTTTTATATTTATTGATAATAAAGTGAGCAGAAAAATTAAGGTCGATAGTAAATTTTACTTGTTTCAAATATTATATGGTTAAAATTTTTCAAAAAATTTAATGGCCATCAAAATGTATGAGCTTAATAACAATATACCTTTCATACTAATAATTAATTTAAAAGCTTTCTAAAAATTTTATACTAGTTAAAATATTTATACCCTATAACTAAAATCTTTGATTATCTCTATAAAGCATTAAAATTTTCCTAATAATGACAAATTTAATAGATTATCAATTAAAAGTTTTATTTAAATACAAATTTTTAAAATGATTATTTTTGAAATTGAATTTAAGTTAGACTTTGGTATATGATAAGTTGATAATTTGATTAATAAAATATTATATGATCAATAAACAAAATTTATAAAGCTTGTTCGCTATATAAGCAAATATTTTTATTATTCTTTAAAATTAAAACATGGGTTTCAGCTCGTGAAGGCTAGCCAACAAATGACGATCAGAACAGAAGCGCGTCTCAAAACGTCCGCTTCTGTATATCCATTATTTGTGAAACAAAATAACATATGGTATATTAATTAAAACGGAGCACTAATATTTTACCAATCAACGTGCAATTATTTTCTTGACAAAATATACCTTTAAAATATCATACGCGAAAATAAACATTCCAACATTATTATATAATCTAAATTTATGTTAATTATACAGTTCAAAATATATAAACCAGCAATAATTAAATAATAAAAACCGGTCAGCACCAGCTAAGAAATGAAATGGTTTGGGATAAGCTTTTTCTATTTTCACATAGAACATTGTCCCTAAATTCATAATAATTTCATTCCGGAAATTCGAATTCACCGGTTAAAATGAAAAATCGGTGTTAAAAGGGCTTGTATCTTTAATGAATTTAATCAGGGTTTTAAAATATTTATAGAATAAGCTGTTCAAATTGAAGTCGGACTAAAAACAATCGGTAGAAAGTGATCAAAAGACCTACCGAATAGCATTGGTCTATTGGAAATCTTAAGGATTTACGCGATTAGGCTGTCAAAAAATTTCTCCAAAATTATGACTTATCCAGAAAATCAGTACGCGAATGCTGATGACAATAGCCGGTGAAATCGAGTAATTTTCTTGGGCTTGAAGTTAAATAAATTTAATTTAATAACGTTAAATTGTTACTCATTAAAATGTCGTTGTTTATGTTTAATTTTTATGTTAAGATACATAAATATTAATAATTTTTTTTATACAACCTGAAAATAAATCATCAGAACTTGAGTTTTTTGCTAGATTGTTAATTAATATGTCATAGTTTCTTGAAGATTTTCATAAACAATTTTTAACCTTTGTCGCATAATTGCAAATACATCTAATTCAAGCATTTATTAATAAATGTCTAGGTAATTTGTTTTGTAAAATATTTATAATTTTTCTATTTTATATATTTAATGTTAACCCAAAAAATCTAGTAATTTTTTAAATATATGATAAGTAAAAATTATACTAATGCTTTTTATTGTTAAGTTTAATCATCTTTTATTCTGTTATATTTTAATTTTTATTGTTCTGGAGGTGAAATGTACATTGACGCAACATTTTAATAATTTCTAAGTTAATTGATATTCAACGATTTTAAATTTAGAAAATTTATAATGACAACTAATTAACTTGAAATCAAATGGGTTTTTTAACTAAGTATTAGTGGAATTAACTTTAATTTTCAAGACTGATTCTTCGTTTTGTCTGTGTTTTTGAAGTATGAGATTGGTTAGAAAATTAATTAATATTATAATGATTGATTTAAAATTTATTATTTTTAATGTAGTTTTAATTTGTGTTTGATCAGGTTAACGACATTTCTCTTTTAATTGAATACGCAATTTTTGAACTAAATAAATACATCATTGCATATTTTATTCTACTAGGCTCATTCATCAAATTCATCCTCCACTTTTATGTAATTTTTTTTTGGAAAATTTCCCTAAAATAAAAATAAATCTCATTCATATATTCTGATGAAAAGAAAGACGATAAGAAAAGAATAAATGTGTATTTATTTTAAGCGAAATGAAGATGAAGAACACTTTCTGCCATCCGTTGAACGTAATACGATCAATATTAAAATCTTATTTACCGATATCTAGATTAAAAAAATCTAAATCTATTGAAATTAATAAAACATAACAAAATTAAAAAGTATTAAGAATTAGTTAGGTCGTTCTAAACTTTTTAAAAAGCTTTGTACTGTTTTTGAGAGTCGAGATCTTTAAAAAATATTAAGTACTTTTTAAAAAGTAATGCACTGTTTTCAGCACGCGTAATTGCCTTAATGACCTTGAGGGACGGGGGAGGGAAATTAAATTTGGCAATGGGCCCAATAGGTTCTGGGGCCCCCATAAAAAAGTAGGGTTGTTTAACTCCGCGCGGTTTGGTTGGGACTGAATTAACTCGCTTTTGGTGTCTGGTTTTGTGGGCGGCATGATCAAAGGGTTTCTCCAATGGGTTTTGGTTTGGGGCGGTAAGTTCAACGCCTCTGAGCCCTCCCATAGGTTTGGGTTTAGTGGCGGCAAGATCAAAGGACCCAATAGGTTTTGGCTTGGGGCGGCATGATCAATGAGTTGAACCTCTCAAAAGGTTTTGGCTTGGGCGGCAAGATCAAAGGTTAGTCCCCTTCAATAGGTTTTTTATGAGCCTGAAATTTTTTGTGGTCTAAACTACAAAAGCGGAAAAAGATTGACTGCCTTAATTTTTTGGACGGGCAAAGTGGTAATAACTAGGGTTGGACAAGACCGGATATTATCCGGGTCCCCCGGATAGCGGTTCCACCGGTTCCTTGACACCCGGATACCGGTACCGGATAGTAATTTATGCTCGGATACCCGTCCGGATACCGGATAATTTTCAATTTTTGAAAATAATAATTAAAATTTTATAAAAATCAAATTTCACGCGATTTTTGCCAAAAAGTAAGTCAAACGCATAAAATAAAAATACAATAAAATTCAATCAAGTTGGATGGTTAATTTCATTTGTCAATAACGCTTCTTAATCTAAAACAAGAGACGGTCAAAGCGTGCCTAAGAATTTTTGGGGGAGGGGGCTGATTCAAAAAAAAAAAATTCGAGTTTAGGTGTGCATTTTTGGTTTTTATTTCATTTTTCTTTAAAAAATTGTTTAACAAAAAAAAAAAATTGATTTAAAGGAGTATTTTTTATTGCATTTTCTTTACCTGTTTTTTTTTTAAATTTAGATTTTGGTAAACTTTGTAGAATTTTTGATTTTGTTATAAAAATTGTATAAAAAATCGTTATTTGCCGATCGAGTTTTTTTTTTAGAATTCTGCTGTATTTGTGGGAGGAGGGTCGGCGGTGCCGATAGGCGCCGCCGAGAAAATTTTGAATTTTTGACTCAATTTGTTAAGGGATTTGCAACCAACATTTTAGAAATTTGGGCAATTTTTTGGAGCTTTTTAAGAATGGGAGGGGTCGGCGGTTTCAATTAGACAAACTCGAAATTAGCGCGTGTAGAATTTTTAAAGAAAATTTGAGCAATTTTTGTTGAGAGCAATTGTTTTGTGAAATTGGTAATTAATTATAAAAAACAAATTACATAAGCCCATATCTCTTTATTTAATTTTAATAGGAAATGGCAAATTGGCGCGCAAAATTCAAAAATTTTACTAGCGCTAACACCATCACAAAAAAAAATCTCTCGGAAAAAATACCACCATTAGGGGTGCTTAACCCGCCCGGATCCAACCCCCGGATACCGGGTATCCCGGATTCTGGACACCCGGATACCGGTCCCGGATAATTAGCCCAAAACACCCGGATACCGGTCCCGGTTCCGGTTCCGGATACCCGTTCTTGTCCAACCCTAGTAATAACGGGTGGAAAAAATATTGAAGAAATACGAAATGTATTATCACATTATGCCTTATTTAAAAATGTCACAACAGTGAAATCGATTTTCCAAATGTTTTTGTTGCAAATTTTGAGCGGCGGAAGTTTGATTGACAGGAGAGAGGGAAAATTTTTGGTGCGCGGAGAAAGTTTGATTGACTTAATGACCTTGAGGATGTGGAGGGAAAATTGAATTTTGGATTTGGCAATGGGCCCAATAGGTTCTGGGGCCCCCATAAAAAAAGCAGGGTTGTTTAACCCCGCGCGATTTGTTTGGGACTGACGGCAAGATCAAAGGATTTGACCCTCCAATAGGTTTTTGGGCGGCAAATCAAAAACGACCCGCGAGTTTTTAGACCCGCGAGGTAACCGCGAGGTTTGTTTGGGACTGAATTAACCGCTCGCTTTTGGGCGGTGAGTTCAAAGGATCTGACCCCTCCAATAGGTTTGGGCTTAGTGACGGTGAGTTCAAAGAATCGACCCGGGCGGTTTTGACCCGGGCTATACCCGGGCGGTTTGTTTGAGACTGAATTAACCGCTCGCTTTTGGGCGGTGAGTTCAAAAATACCGACCCCTCCAATAGGTTTTGGCTTGGGGCGGTAAGATCAAAGGATCTGACCCCTCCAATAGGTATGGGTACCCGCGCCCTTTTTGGCCGCGCCGTACCCGCGCGGTTTTGGGGCCTTATGCTGCTGATATATTTATAAAAATAAATTATCTAATAAACTGAATATTATTATTTATGCTATATTACGTTGTAAGATTTGCATATGGTTCTTTGAGTTAAAAAATTTGGTCTTCAAAAGACCAGCCAAATATTTAAATTTTTGTAATTTAGGGTTTTAGTTGCTTATAACAACATGTATTATTTTTGAATATTTATAGTTTCTCAATGTAAATTTTTAATTTAAAGCTTGCGCCGCAACGCTTGTCACTGAAGATTTAAGATGTTGCCATTATTATATTTCAATTTTTTCTCTAAAAGTTTTAAAGCTTATTAATTTAATATTTTATATTACAATAAAGCGCATTTTATCATCTGTGGAAACAAACGATATTTTTATTCATCCACGGCGGTTCACGAATTTGGTCCTGCCTCCATACCCATAGTATATGTTTGATTTTTGATCCAAAGCATATGCCTTATGTAATTTTAGTCTTTCAATCAAGGATGAGTATTTAAGCTTATTTTAATTTTTTTGGCTGAGCCTTTGCTTATTTTTAGCAAACGAATATTAATTGGATATAGGTTTTTGATATTTTAGTTTTCAGATGCAAATCTAAGGTAACGACCTTTAATTTTTTGGCATCTTAATATTTTTAATTAATTGATTGAGATTGTTTTTTTAGATTGTAAATAAAACATTAAACATGTTTTTTAATTATTTATTATTTCTGACTTTTTTTTACAAATAATAGGAACTCAAAGACATATTATTAAAACATCATTCCAGCCTATTTATTTAAACGTAATACAACGATATTTTCTCGCTACTTTTATTTTGAATTATTGTAACTTTAACCAAAATTTTTGCACACTTAGTAGCCCAAAATTTTTTAATTTCCTAAAGAAATATTTAATTGAAAATTTATAGTTATTTTTTTCTTATATGAATTACGCCTTGCATTGGTTATTTAATTTTTTATAAATCATATATAATTTTTATTTTATTTTTTGATAATCTTTCAAAAAGACGCATGCAACGTCCCAGTGATGCCGTTCGGTCGCTAATTAAAATGATGTTTATTTTCTCAATTTCAAGTTTTTCAGCCAATATAATTGTTTGTAAAAATCTTATAAAAATAGTCCTTTTGTTAATCAGGTACTGTGGGCTCTTTAAAATTAATTGGATAAATACTGTTATAAACAGTTTATATAAATTTATTCTGAATTTATTTTATAAACAATTTTTAAATATTGATAAATTACTTTTCATGATTAGGACGTTTAAATTGAGTAATATTACAGAAACGCCTTTTATTACGCTTTTATTTTTATACGATAATAATGTTTAGCGCTCGATTGCTTTATTTGTTGCATCGCTTTTTTGCATTAATAATATCTAAATGAATCAAAACGCGTAATCTTGAAGTTTCATTTTAAATTGTCATATTTTGATTATTTTTACATTCAAAATGTATTTTGGTATTTATTTATATTTAATTTTAAGATTTGAATCTCTATGCTCAACATAATAACATTTAATGACTTTTTTTGTTTCTTTTTGTAAAAAGATTTTTATTATTGCCTTTTGTGATACAAATTTTGGGCATCTAAACAATTCAAATACTTCCAAATTGGAATTTTTTAATTATATTTTATTTATAATGGTTTGTTCGACTCAACGCAACGAGCTGAGTCGTAATTTATATGAATTCAATGCTTAAATGCAAATTCCTACTTTTCATTATTCACCCCAAGCATATGTATAAATTGGTTGGACTCCCCATTTTGACCCTCAACTACCAACCCCCACATATTTTATATCTTTTTGAAGGCCACTCCCTGGCACATCTCCTACCACAAAATCAACCAAAACAACCATCACCGACCCGTTCCGAGCAAAGTCCATCGTTTTTGCGATTTCTCCAAAACTTTTCTCGTTCGAATAAGTCAAAGGCATTTAGACCTACTCCCACCCAACATTTAACATTTGAACCCAAATTTTGTCTAGTTGTGCCCTTTCTCCAAAGCCATAGAGCTTCATTACCCTGCTTTAAATCACTTTTACCCCACCAACTAGCCAAAAAGGGGATGCGATTTTGGTGCCGTTAGACTTTTCGACCCTTGCTAGGTCGAATTTGAAAATTCACAACCGGTATTTAAACTTTTAAAACTTTTATTTTATTTTTATTACTTGTAGTATAATAGTATAATATTTTCTTATTTATAAATACTTATTTTTACTGGCGCCTCCACTCATCCCGTTTTGCCATTGGGTTCCACAATTTTCTAAGCATTTACAATAATTGTATTATTAATTTATTAAATAGTTCAGAAAATAATGTAATAATTTAATAATTTTATTTTTATAATTATTGGTCTCGGCGATTGCTATTCCGTTACTGATTTCCAATTCAACGTTTCGTGCAATGCACCCTTTAATAGTATTTTCTAAATGGCTTTTTAGATTTATTTTTTAATTACTAAACATTTTATGAGTAAATATGTAGTGGCCATCTAAGATTTTGTTACAGTCCATTTAGTCTAATAGCTTCTATACATGCTGCCTCAAAAAGTTTTACATTGTTGGAATTTTGTTTTTTGTTTTATTTAGTAAATTATTATAATGTAAATACAATTAGATAAATAATTTTTAGCATGTTTTGCATTATATTTATATCTTGGATTCAGGTTAATATTTAAAAATATAAAAACCTGTTTTTATTAATTTGAGAATATGGTTTAATTAGGGTGCACGAGCTTAGTAATTATTTGATAAGATGTTAGATTGTTGTCAAATCACCGATTGGAATGTCATAATTGCGTTCATGGGCCGAATGAAGTACGGACTTGAGTTCCCTCTGGCTCCTCAATTAGAATTGTTTTCGCTTCGCCTCATATTTAGAAGGCGCAGCCGTTTGTTTTGAGGTCGCATCCGTTGATTTTCTGTTGATTTTGCTGCTGCTGCTCATAGAAGACTTCCTTTAAAAGGCTTTGCAATTTTAAAGTTTTTTTTTATTTTGTTGTAAACATAATTTGAATAAACTCTAGTTTTTTGTAGATTAATCAAGAAATTCATTAAAAATGAATGTTTTAAACTAATACATTTTTGCGTAAGTGCTTACAATTCTTTTATTTTACGTAGCTTTTATAAAAAATGCTTTGAAATTTTTGTTATTGTGTATCGTTAAATATGTTTTCATAAAAAGATTAAAAACATTTTTATGTATATAATTTTTTTATTAAGTTACTTTGTAAAAATCTCACCAAAATGTGAAAAAAGGTTTAAAATATTAAGACATTTGGTTTAGAATACACTTTAATATTACTTTTTTATATAAAATTTATCATGTTGCTTGTTCGTCATGTTTCAAGCAAACACAGTTTTGATTATATTTTATATTTTATTTAGGGTGCCAACTAAGTTTGGATACCCGATTTTTTTTAATGAATTTGAAAATTTGTAGGTTTGATATTTGATCTTTTTTTAGTCGTTTCAAAATATAGATAAATTAATTTTGAATAATCAATTTTACGTAGTTTATCTACCAAACTTGTGAGTCAATAATTTTCATATTACACTGACCATGAGTCGGCCTGTCCTACCATTGCCATTTCTAAAGGGGTGTATGTATGAATGAATGCGATTATGAATTCATTAATTAATAATGATGATATTTTTACTTAAAAAACATAAAATTTAATTTGTTTGCACGTAACTTTATTTAAAACAATTATTTATTATATTGTTTTTTATTAAACATAATAAATTTACTTGTATAATTTTTAAATTTATTGAATTAATTACAATGGCCTCCATATGTTTAGGTTCATAATCTTCAAAATCCGCTTTTTTGAATTATACTTCCAAAATAATTTGAATATTTTAAAAATAATAAAAAGAATCGTTACAAGTTCATAATTAGTTTGTTACATATTGTATTTATTTTAATATTATATAAAGGCTAAACTTATATTAGTGTTGGCATTAATTTTTTTTGAAACTTTTAGATTTGTAAATAAAATATTAATTTATAAATTCTTTACTTAGGTTATTTGGGAACGAAATTTTTTTTGCTTGAAGATATAATCAGTTAATTTTGTATTGCTCACTTGAAAAGATTGATCTGCGGCACCTGCTATGGTAGCCAGTATTATGTCTGCTTAAGTTGCTACTATCCAAGAGTGTCTCCGCTGTTGGTCAATGACGTAGCTGTTGTCGAGCTTGTTAATTATAGTTAAGGTAATCGTTATTAATTTCGAGTTTATTTACATGTAATATAAGAAACTTTTTTTTGGCAAGGCTGCGATATCTAACAAAAAAACGTTTCAGTCATTTTTTGATGCAAAATAAGCATTTTAACGGGAGTTGATGCCGATTGTTCGTTTTCTAATTATTTTAATTTATTTGTTTTTTTATTATTATTGTTAGTTATTTTTCTTTCCATTTATTGTTCTTGCATATATTTTATTTATTAGAGTTTCTTATAAATTTGATCATCGTGTGAATTTATTCTTTTTTATTAATAATTCTTGTAGCCTGCGATCCTGTATCAATCATGCAGTAATGGAAATTTGATCACACGTTAACATTGGTTGCACGACTTGCCAATTTCTTATTTAATTACCAATTAATGTGATTTGAATTTAAATCTTTAAAAATTGTTTGTTTGTCAGGTAATTAATTTTTTATTCCTTCGAAATACAATTCCGATTGGCCGTAGACGTTTTTTAGGATTAATTAAGAAATGTAATTAGTTAGTTATAATTTAGTTTTTTTATTTGTGACCAGAAAATGCTGTACTTATTTTTTTAATACTTTGCTTTTGTAAAGTTTCACTTAAAAAAATTTTAACTTTGGGTTATAATAATTTAAGTATTTTATATTTGTCTCTATGCGTTATAACGACTTTATAAAAAATTAATTGTCGTATCAATTAAAATATTTTGAATTTACATAATTCTTATAGCTTTTTGTACCTTTTAAATATGATAATATGATGATTTGAGGTATCACCAATTCATGCCGTCGTTTGATCTTAATACAAATCCATTTGTATAATTGTGCATGTTTAATGCGTTAAAATAAATTTGTTGTAATATTAGATTTTACATTTTTAATATTTATAGGCTTTATAGACTGTAATTTGTAAAAACTTTTAATTTCTTATTTCATTTGGGTAGTTGCATATTTGAAGTGTTTCTGAAGTGGAAAACGAAGAAAGAAAGCCAAATAGCATTCACTCTGTGCGTTTAACCTCTTTTGTTAAAAATAATATGAATAGAATTAATTGATTTTAATTAGTGTGGCATAATTTAATTTCATTATTAAGGAACAGATCAGTTCTCCAATAACTGAATTGAAATCTTTATTTTCAGTTTTAATTTCTTTTAAAATTTGGCTTTTAATTAAAATGCAACACGGCGTATAATTTCTTTACCGTTAAATAGATGAACAATAACATTTGCAAATAATGATTTTAATTATTAAGAATTAGACGGTTGGTTTTAGGTGATGATCTTGATTCACGCCAAAATGTGATGTGAGGCTATGAGACGATCAGGTGATGGAATAAAAGGGTGGCATTGAATATTAGTATTTTTTATTAGTTTTGTACTTTGTTCTTGAACTTTTAAGATGGTTTTGATTAGGTATTATGATTTTTTATTAAATTTATCTTTAGTTGACAGGTTTGGTTTATTTTTGAAATAAGTTTTAATTTGCGGAAATTGAATTATATTAATTCCCACTTTGATTTATAATAATTATCAATTATGTAAATCTTGTTAGAAAATTTGGTAATTCGGCTTATAGAAGACAATGATTGCGCTTGTGTCCGCCCGCTCTAATTCCAGCAATTTTGATTTGATTAACATTTCATTTATTAATGAAACAATATTTATAATTTTTTAATTTAATTAAGCTTTTTTGTTTTATATTTATTAATTGTTTCACATAAATACAATTCGTCCATTATATGCAGAACCGGGGTTTTTTGGGTTCCGATTCGCTTATCCGAAAAGTTTTGGTTCGGTTCTAGGGTTCAAATTGCCTCGTTAAAACGAAGAAATTTCTGGCTAAAAACATGGGTTTCGTGCATAGCTCGCCAAAACAAAGCTTTGAAAAATAGGTAAAACCTAAAAATAGCATTTATTAAATGTAAAAGTATATGATTTTCCAAAGCACTGGCTTACTCAATTAAAAAGAGACAAATATTTAATTTACTTCATTGTGAATACAATTTAAGAAAAATGATAAATAAAATATGTTACAATTCCACCAATAATGAACAGCAAATACAGAGTTCAACAAAAACGACTTGACAGGTGCACAATTCAAGTAAAAGATAAAGGAATTCATATGTATCATTCAAATAAAATGAAATTTAAAAACACCAGCGTTTAATGCCGTTAAAACAAAAACATTTAAAATTTTATGTTTATTGCGACAGAGACAAATATTTTCAAACAAACAAAACAAGAAAAATTGCATTAATATAAATAACATCTTTTGTGTGATCAGACAAAGTAAAATTAATATAAATTACGCAAATTTAGACAAAGCTGAGCAAATAATTTAATAAATTACCTTACACTATAACATATAATATAAAAATCGATCTTCAAATAATTTGTTTATAAGTAAGTTTACTTACATTTAAAGATTTTTCTAATTATAAATTAATTTCAAAGACAATAATTCTTTGGGTGTTCAACGCATTAGTGTTTAGAGGTCGGCGACTTCGGAAACCCAAAGTTTAAAGTTAAGCTACAACTCTCTAAATAAAAATAAGACACATAGAATTTATTAGTCTATTTACTTAAAAATTTGCAAAAAAGATTAATAGTCTGGTGCTCTCATCTCAATTAAGTTTAAATAATACGCGAAATTCAGATCAAATAATGATAGTATTACTTTTAACAAAGAAATTTTTGACATTATTATATTTAGAAAAGAAAAACATCAATCATTGCTTAAGATATAACCTTGAAATGCTTTATCGCTATCGACATAAAGTGTTGACAAACGGGATCGTATGTGCAATCAATTGATACAACGAAGCCAAATGCGGCAAAATCTATAAATAAAAATAATAAATAATAAATAATGCATTGAATTTTATTGATTAAAATCTACTTATGGAAAAAATATAAATTAATAATACAGTTCACTTAAAAATAAATAAATTAATATTCATATAAATATTTCTTATCAAAGAATCACATTTCTAAAACAAATAAATTTTAAAAAACTTTTATGACAATATTTACAACTGCCGAGTTTCGCATTAGGATTAACAAAACAAATTTAATTACTAGTTTTTTATTAGATTTAAAATAAATTATTATGCATTTAAAAAGTCAAACTCGGCAGCGTAATTACGAACGTAAATTTGTAAAGAAAAGACATTGAATTTAAACGTAGATGAAAAAGTAACTCATTGTAATTTACTCGACGCGCCAATATTTTACGGCAAAATATAATGTTAAATTTTAAAATGACAAAATACTTTCTTTTCTTATTCTTAAAACATTTTTGAAGCAAAATATTCATTTAAAAATAATAATCACTATTTATATTTTAAATAATTAATCATTTTTTCTGTATTTTGTAAATTTTACAATACGTCTATTAAATGACACTCCCAGAGGGATTCGAACCCCCGAGACCGATATTAAAAAATTAGAGAAGATTTATGGAGGATCTTATTTCTTGATTTGTCTTTTGTTTATTTATAATGCACGATGTTTTTCTTTATGTTATAAACGTACAAGAATAACAATTTTTAAGTAGTGTTCGTTTAATAATAAGTTAAATTTATTATTATTAGAGTGAAATTGGCCGGAATTAGCCAATGCCCAGCTGCGCTATTGTTGTTGGCCTCTTGTTGGATCCACCGTCTGTGACAATTATTGCATCGATCGAGTTGAGAAAATGTTTAAAATATTAATTTTTTGAATTGGTAAAACATAATACTCTTAAAAGTACCTTTAAATATTTAAAGAGACGAATTAATTGTTTTAATTTGTATTTCTGCCGTTTTTAATTATAAATATTGTGTATTTTTTATTTAGTAAACATCTTTATAAAAATCGACCATTTCTGGTTATTTTGACATTTACAAATTTAATAATTGATTTAAATTATAATCTTAATATTGAAAAATATGTTATATTTTAATACACCACGACAAATTTCGTTTTCGGTGCCAGCTTGTTGTAATTCGTAATCGCCCAATATGATTTTGAATTTTTGTATTATGATATGTTTATTGTAAAATAACAACATACTTTTTTAAATAGTCTAGGATACAACTTATTATTTATAATATTTTATATAATTTAGTTTTTTAATCAAATGACTATATTTAAGTAATAATTTTTCACTGCGACAAACTTTTGTTAAAATCGGCAATGTTTATTTTCTCTAATCAAGTATTTGCACCAAATTATAAACTTAAATGTAATACTTTTTTTTTAATAGTATTAAATTTATTTATTATAGAATAGCAGAGGCCGTAATAACGGCTTATTTTGATAGTAAAAAATTTTAACAAATGATGATTTCTTTAACTATTTTTGCAAAATGTTGTATAACTTTTTGTGTACATGTTGGTAAGTATTATTAGACTCATTATTGAATTATCCATTAAATAAACTTATAATAAATGTTAACTTAACACTTTCATTGAATTTTGCGTAAAATATTCATTGTTCTCCTGTATTTGAATTATGAGAATTAGATCATTTGGATAAATGAAAATCTGTCTGGGCAATGTGTTTTCAATCTCTTATTAAGTATGTTGTTATAATTAAATTTTAAAACGATAATTTTATTGTACTATCAGCGGCAAGCAAAAGGCTATTTTTGTAGAAGTTATTAATTTATTTTTACAATTTTTTTCTTTAAAATCTTTTTATCAAATATTTAGTACATCAAACATTTTTTTGTTTAATCAAATAAAGTAATATGCATATTTATTGTTTTTCTTAGTTGTAAGAGGATGTTAATTTTTTCAGAATTATTTGTTTTAAATTTATCTCATTTGGAGAATGGAAACAACTGTTTCAATGGTGGCTTCTGCGTTAAATCACCTCTGCCTGTTCTGAGGTAAAGCTGTTGTAGATGAGCTAAAGATCGTCCGCCCCAAGTAGTAATGTTTCCATATTTTTATTAAAGGGCACATCATTATTAGCTTATGTTTTGGCTAAATTTTTTTTTATTCAACAAAGAATCTAAGAACTAGGGGGTGTGACCCCGACCGCGCAATTCACATCAGAATATTAAATTATATATTCGAAGACAGGTAACAAAAAATTCCAATGAGGGCATCGAGCCTTCAATTCATAATTTGATTAATATTTATAATTTATCAAAATGAATCAATTTAATTTTTTGATAAAAATAAAATTAAAAAAAACAAGCCGTACAATGTAATATATTAATATCTTATAAATATCAATAAAGTTAATTAAATTGATTTTGTTTTGAAAAAATCTATAACGATAAATAAATGTAATCAGCTTGTGAAATATATAAAAAATTAAACTTAAAGAAATTTTGTAATTATAAAACTGTCACTTTTTCGAAGAGCCATTTGAATTCTTCCTAGTCGAATGGGAATGTTGCACGATCAATTATGGATGGAGCATGGGGCGAGACTAAATAAGATGTTAATAATAACTTCATAAATTAATAATAAGCTGACAGATAATAAAATAATAGTTTTACGAAAATAATAAAATGATTTAGAAATCAGAATATAACAGTTAGAAAAATAAAAACAAGACAAAAATGGCACGAGTCTAATAAAATATTACTAGAATATAATTATTATTCGTCAAAAAAAATTTTCATTTTTATAAAAACATCTATCCGGCAATATGCCTATTCTAATGAAGGTAATATGAATTAAAAAACCTACCTTAAGTAAAAAATAATTCCACACTGTTTCCTTACAAAAAAGTTCGTCAAAAACAAAAAATTTATGTTCAACAGTTTTTAAATTCAGCTAAAAAATTATTGAACAAAAAGAGATTGGCAAAATGGGTTATTTATCAAAGTCGAGCTCATTAAATACATTTTACAAAATTTTTATAAACTTTTCCATGTATGATTATATTATATAATTATTGATTGATAAATGAAAACTTAGCTATAATTAAAAAAACATAAGACCGGTAAAAAATTGAACGGAGAAAAGCTTTCTTACGCCATTAACTTCTTAATTAAAAATAACATTTAGTCAATCATTTGCATTAGATTTATTTTAATAAGATTTACCAAAGAATGAATGTTAGAAAAATTTGCGAATAAAAATCACAGCTTAAATTTAAATTTGAAAAAATGAAGATTAACAGGGTTTGTTTTTTTGTTGGTTCAAATTTAAAACTATTTGGCAAACAAATAAACCAACTTCGTGTAACAAACAATTTTATTGACAAAATTTAACTCAAGGTTATTGATCAGCAACGTATCCGACATCATAATTATTTACAAAAAATAATATCTATCATAACAATCTTTACGTAAATTAAAATCTTTCATAATTTTGGCTAAAAATTTAGATAAAATAATTGTAATTACAATATTAATCAGTGATTATATTTTTTTACATTGGCGTGATGAAGCAGCGCCTCAACACAACTTTTTTCTTACTACAACTCACTGCAGAAGCTGGATGTTACAAAAGAAAAAGAGCATATCGAAAGGCGTTTAGAAGAATTCTATCCTAGATATATATATGGTTTAGAAGATTCCGTAGGTGTTTCCCACACAAAAGGATAACTTTTTATTACCCACAACTTTGCCTAGCCGACGGTTGACTCGCCGATAGTTCGACTCGCCGATAATAATTCATTCCTGTTTTTATCTATCAACTCAAATTTTTTGAATTTAAAAAGCTAGATTTGTAAAAATCTCAATCTATTTCTTGTAAAAAAATTGCGGCAATCATAAAGAATTGGAGTTTGCGGCAATCATAAAGAATTGGAGTCTCGGCCGAAAAAATATTAAAAATTTTGATTTTTATAATTTATTTCCCAAAATTTCTTTAAAAATGCATTATTTCTAGGGTAAATCTAAATGTAGGGCACGAATCCGAGCTCAGGTTTTGCAAATGTCGAACCCCAAACCCATTGAATCTAATTAACTGTTACTGTATAGTAAGGTTCATAAAACAGTGTACCTTTTTCTTTAATAATTGTATTATTGTATTATTCTGAAGAAATTTTGTTTAGATTTAAGTTTAAATAAATGTTTGTTTTATTAGATTTTTATGTTTTATTTACGTTCGATGTAGCAATCTTTTAATATTTTTGTCAGATAAATTATTTTTTACAATATACAAAATAAATTATCAACAATTAAAGCGTATTTTAATTTCCTTATTTATAACATTATTGTCTTTTTAATATTTGATTTTTTAATAAAAATATATAATTTATTTTTATTGGTATGAAATTTTTTGTTCGACTTATTCTCTCGATCATTGAAATGGGCAGTTAAACACACAAAATGTAAGAGAGATTAAAATCACAATTTAATAGTTTAATGATTATTAAAATTTTATAATTTTAACGAGAAAATATTAGTAAAATGTCGAGACCAGTTTATTTTATTAAAAACCCTGTAAAATAATTTTGATATTATTTTTTAATTAAAATTTAGCAATTTTCTACTTGACTAGGCAATCTGATCAATTATTGTTTTTATGCTTTTAATTTATAAGAAGAATATTATGCTGCATTTTATCTTACTTGTGACTTTATATTTATTTTTATTCAATTTCAAAAATATTCTATTATTAGGTGTTTAATGAAAATCTACTCGACCTCGTAATTTTATTCTTGATTTATTGACTCTTTTATTTTTTTAGTTAAGGTATTTACATTTTTTCTCAAATTAAGCAAAAATGGATTTTATAGATAGTGTTCTATTTTTTAAATTATGTAAGTGCTGCAAATATTCTTTATTGTAATAAAAAATATTATTTAGCAAAAATTATGGATTAATCATTTAAAAGGTTAACAGTTATTGTCGTAAAAAGCAAAATTTATTTTGCAATCCTTGCTATTTTTGTGACATATTCAGGTTTTTTAAAATTATCTTTGTATTGATTTTTTGTTGTATTGTGATTTTTTATAATTTGCATAATCTTCGAAATCATGATAAGCTAAGAATATATAAATGGCATTTTTTAATTTTACACGACTGCCAAATTATCTAATCAATATTTATTTTTATCTTAATAAAGAAGATATTAAAGACAAAACGTTTGAAAATAATAAATATTCATGAATATAAAAAAAGAACGATTTATTTAAACTAATGTAATAATCTTAAATAGTAAAAAAATGTCAGCAAATTTGTTTAAAATATTTATAGAATGAAAAACTGTTTGCGCCAAAATTTGCCATTATTAGTTGTCAATATTTGTTTTAAAATTTAAATAATTTAAAAAACCCGTCATTGCGAACCGAATCCCTGCCAGATTTATACTGAAAGAAACCGATTAAAAATTGTAATTGAAAAGCTGAAGAGCAGTAAAAAAATCTTAATTAATTAAATGACATTAAAAGCAACCACAGAAAAATTCGTAAATTTGACACACATTGCATTATAACTATACTCACAAAAAAAAATTAAAAGAATTGCTAATCTCTACTAAAAAGCGTAACCTACACAAATTTAAACAAATTTTAGAAAGAATTTGTATTCGAAATAAATTTTATAACAAACGTATATCAGATTGGATAGCTGAAAACCAAAAGCATGCCACGACCCTAAGTGGATGGCCGTTCCTTCGCTTATTTGTTTGTTGGTATCCAGTTGGCACCAGTTTTTTAATTTGAAATGGTTAAAACCCAATAAATGTAATTTTATAAGTCTTAATATTTATATTTATAAAAAAATTATTAACATTTTATATATCTAAAAATAATAAAATACAAAGTAAAAATCTTATAAATTTTTTTTAAAGCAATATTATCCAAAAATATTTATTTCACTTAGCTATGTATGACCTTATTAATTCCATACAAATAAACTTTATATTTTGGTTGTCAATAAAACAACGTATATTTTACTTTATATTAATAAAACTTATGAATTAATTTAAAAATATGTTTCATTTGAATTTGCAGCTTTTTTAAATTAATAAAACAATAAAATTTTGTTTTCAAACAATCAATTGCATTTTTATGCTTAATTCATTTAATTATTTATTTTAAGAACAAGATGGAAATAAATAATTTATTTAATATAATTTTGAAATGCGATTCGGCTAAATTTTATACTTAATCTATTATAATTTAATCGCAACATTCATTTGTATTACAAATTATTGTAGTAGTTTTGTATACATTTATTTTGTGAAAACAAGGTGCAAATCCACGTCATTTCTTTTCGTCTTCCAACAATCAACCGCTTAAATTTCGTTCTTGGAAATACAATAATTTAAGAGGTATTTATATTTCAAGTTCAAGCAATAAAGTACGTCTCAACTATGCAAAAAAAGGCATGGTAGGTTGAAATTTTTATAGATTATAAAAATTAGAAATTAAAATATAGGGCAAGTTGATATAAATGAGAAATGTTTTTTTTGTTGTTCTTCTTTATAAAATAAAATTTAAATTAGGTATAATTTTAGTGAGTTGTTTTGCGAAAGTTTGCCGTAAATTAACTGTTATTAACCAGTTAAAGCAGTTATAATTGTTTATCCAGTATAAATGAATATTTGGCAATTTGGTTTAAAAATAACATTAAAATTAATAATCGATAAGAAGAATAAATTTACTGTTCTCATTTATAAATTAGTTAATTTGAAAATGCTATAAACATATGCATTTATTAAAATGCTTTTGTGGACGGTAGCGGATAGGTGCGCACGAGTTTCCTAATTGGCGAAAAATTGAATAGCATTATTTTTTTTTGCAAAAAATATTCTTTCCATAGCATTAGATGTGCATTATTAGTGTCTTAGTTCGAAATCTTTTTACACAATTAACTAACTCATAACACCTGAAGCAGCCGTCTGACACAATGAGTTAGATGATAAACCATAAATCTAAAAATAAATCCAACCATAATTTTAACAAATTTCTTCATGTAAAAGAAATTTGATTAATGAAATTAAGATCTGAAATATTAATTTTATACCTTTTTAAGTTCGAGCCAAAACTATCAATATAATTTTATTAGATTTTTTTTGTGTTTTTGTTGTTTGAAAAAAACCATAAATAACTCAATAGATAACAAGCATTGAAATTGCTTACAGTTTCCAGTCTTCAAATAAACAGAATTAACAGATTTATTGCTTTGATTAATAATGTTGATAGCGATAATTCGCTGCAATAATAATAATAAAACTATAATAGTGAATAATTTTACTAATATATATATTTATTCTATATTTTAAGGTATAATTTGTAATTATTAAGATGTAATCGTCGAGGTTTATTTAAGTCGCGACTAAAGCAAATTTTAGCTGGAATATTATGCAGTTGGTTACACATTTTAAAAGATTATACATATATTATAAAAATTTCAAGACAAACGCTTAACAATTCCGCAAACGCTGGTTATATACTGTACCTTTTAAATCTCACATTCAAAAATATGTTAATTTTTTAATTACTTTTGCTATTAAAGGGCAGCTTCTGCACATAATCATTGATTTAGCACCAAAGAATAAAAATGATTAATTGTATATCACAATAAATTAGAATTATTATTGTTGATTATATAGTTGGAAGCATTAAAATTGACGTTGCATTCAAAAAGATTCCGCGTTGTTTAAATTGTTTTTAAATAGCAATTGCGCTTTTAATATAAATAATATTAATTACATTTATGAAAATCATTTGGGTTAGGGAGCGTTTGCGATCTCTTCAAAATGATGTAATTGCCACGAATTAAGCGTGAGTTTGATGACGCTGATTTTCAGACTTATTTATCTTTTCGCCATTTTGTGTCTATATTATTCACGGATTAATGCATAGACTTAAAAGAATTGTTATTTAGATTTTGTTTTTTATAATTATTTTAAGCATAATTTTCATTAGATAGGTGCGAGGCGGCCTTTGCCATTGGAGCTCGTTGTCGCAAATTTTTGTAATGTAGTTTACGCACGTCTTCGGATGGGTGGTCCATTTTAATTGAGAGCCGAGGCCATATATGTCTTCACTAACTAACTAACGGCGGTCAGCCATTAGTTTTTAAAAAGTATTCGCTAGTTGAATTTTCAGTTGACTGTTTTTGTGTTCCAAGTCGATCAAACTTTTTTAACATTACTTTGCCTTTTTCAAACTTTTAATTCAAATAGTTGTTATATTTTTGACGTCTTCAAGTTAATTATATTCTTATTGAAGCTAACCCGTTTTTGTGCTATTATTTAAATACTTTTAATTGTTATATTCTTAGATTTATTTTAAGGTACAAATTGAATAGATTGTAAGATAACCAACCTTTAAATTTTAAAATTTTTCTATATTATTAAATGTTTTGATGATTTCATTATATTTTATAAACAGTTGTAAAGCAAAATTTTTAATTACGAAAATATGTAATTGTGTTTCCGATTAATGTATTACCAATAGCTTTTATGCTCATTTATTATATTATTTATAATAGAACAGGCATCATTACTTATCGGATGATCTTTCAGCTTAAAAACCGCTTGGTCAAGTAAATGTTCGTTAAATAATTCAATTATTACTGTAGTTTCTGTTTGTTAGTTTTTCAAATATAAAAACAAACAATTTTTCATATTTTGAGTTAGTTGTTAAGAAGATTTTATTGTAACATTTTCTTTCGTTGTATTTCCGGTCTTCTCACACTTAATTAATACAATTGTCTTTTAATAATTAGGCAATAAATGATTGTTGTGAAACGTTTATGTATTTTTAATTACTTTTGCAAAGTTATGTATGATTAATTGAATGAGAAATTGGTGATTGCTTTTTTTGATTAGAAATATTTAGCAATTAATTTTTTTAATTTTAATTTTTTCCCTTAAGAAATTAATTTTTAAATATTACTGTCTTTTTATATATTTAGGTATTTTTTAGTTTGATTTGGTGAGTACATATTAATATGGTTCTAATCGACCAGAATACATTTTAATCCAGTTGTTTTGCCAAATTTTCAAGTGCTTTATGATCATTTAACTTGTTGAATTGCTTATTTTTTTAACTAGAAAGTTCAAGTTTTAAATTACATTTTTCTAAATTTAATTATTTTCGTATTTTTTGGGCTTTATCAATTTTTAACGCCAGGAATAATATAAATTAATGTTCCAATAAGCGCAATAACAGGAGATAATATATTAAAAATTATTATTTTTATGGTGCTTCCCGAGGCGCCAATCGGCACCGCCGACCCGCACCAGCAGAAGGGTGATGCCTCTTTTGCGCCGACTTTGGTGCAGTTTCAAAATTTTCAAAAATACCCGCCCGATACCGGGATTTTCCCGGAATCCGGGTATTTACCGGATACCGCCCGGCCAAAAAATGAAAAAATTCCCGCTCGGGTCCAAGCCCATTTCTCGCACCCTACTGCTTATAAATTTATCTGATTTTTAAAATATTATTTAATAGACGTAAGAAAAAATAATAAGCAAAAACAAATGGATAGGAATTTCTGAATTCTACGAGTCCCAAAAATTATAAATTACATAGAACTACAAAAGTGTATAGTGTCATTTAATTTAATTCTACTGTTGAAAAACATCTATGACGATTAACTAAAATTCTTTATATATTTTTGATCTTAAATTGAATAGTGGTGTCCTATTCAAAAATTTATTTTAAAATTGTTTATCACATTTCTAATTTTTTTGATTGATTTATATCAAAATTGTGTCAAATTATGTATATAAATAAGTTTATTGCCATTGAATATGAAAAAGTTTTAATAAATAATTTTAAATCAATTTTTAAACGATTTCCTCTTTTTTCATAATGTTATTGATTCTTGCCATCCATCCACCATCCTCCTTTCATTGGTGTTTCGCTTACGTAGAACATCATCTGAATATCTTATGCCGATTTGGAGTTGAAAATAAAATGTATTTGTTAATTTGCTTTAAATTCTTTTTTTATTTTTAACTTTTATTAATCATTATCGTTCATTGCTTCTGGGCCTGGATTTAGTCATCTGTGAGTATTGGAAACGTTTACGTCCAGATGGAGTTCGGCCAAAGCGATTGGTTTTATTTTTATTCTGTAATGTTGATTCTGATATTGCTTTACAATAATAAATTATCAGATTAAATGAAGTTGTAACAGATTAACTAAAACAAATTTGTTAATAAATAAATTAAAAAATAGAAATCATCTCTGCTCTAATATAGAGCACCCGCGTTCGACCTCAATAACTTAGGTCTTATTTGTTAGTTCAAAAAAGCCAGGAATTTTGTTAATAAGGAGATGATTTAATGTCAACCTTTCACCATTTAAAGTAACATTAACTATAAAATATATAATATAACCATAAATAATGTTAAGAGCACAAACAATGTTAAGATGATCAATAAAGAAGAATTAATTTGTAATAAGGTTTTTGATTTACCGTCACATGGCAATGGTAAAAGTCGGCCCAATATGTCCCAAAAAACTGATTTACAATTAATGCGCACTTAAATGAAGTGTAGTTCAAACAATAAGCGCAAAAATTCTGTGTTTTTACAAATTTGGCAGTTAATTTAGAAAATATACTATTATAATATAAAACAAATGCTATAATTATATAAAATTATGATTTTAAATGTGGACAGTATTGTCACGTACAGCAGGCTTATTTATTAGAATAATTAATATTTTAACCAATATTTTTTTGATGTGGGCAAGCTTATAAACGTAATTTTTTTTTTATTGTCATATTTATTTGATAGATTATTTTTTCCTATTTTATCATTTTTATAAATCAAACAAGCACTTCTGCGCAGACTCTTATGTTTTTTTACCAAGATAGTTTCCGTTAAATTCCCATTGATTTGGTCAGGCGGTCCCTCCAACGTCACAAATGGAACAGTTTGTCAGTCGCAAGCAAATAAATTTACACAACCTTTTTTTGACAAAATAATCTGCTTTCCATCGTCAGAACGTTTTGTTTTTGATTTTAAATATACCAACCAAACATCTATATATTACGAAATTACCCAATTATTATTAGACCGTTTTATTGCACCAATAAAAATATTATTATATATAAATAATTTGAAAATAAATTTTACTTAGAATTTTTTTATAATATTTTAGGTTTGTATGTATGCAGTTACACTTTTGAAATCTTCCAAATTGATCAATTATTATGATGTCGTTTAATTCTACGTTTTTAAAATTGTCTTTAAAGATTTTTTATTTTTTTATGTATTTAATGTATATAAATTTAGTTCATCGTTATGAGACACAGATGAATTGTTTATATCTGTTAATGTTGTGTGAGTGGACGTTCCCAAGTTCATTTATGAAGCCGCCTGGTGTTGTTACCGCGACGTATATGATTTTTGTTTTTCTCTATTTAGAATAATTAATTTTTGGTGGGCATTACTACGTGAAATGTTTTACTTTTTTGAAAAATTGCAATTTTCCATAAAGCTATAAATAATGATAAATAATTTGATTATGTAGCAAACAAATAAATAATATTTGAATCGTAAAATTTAATGCTTTTATAACTAAGAATACTTGTCTCTTTAAAACAAATTAGTAGAAGTAAAAAGTCGTTTGTATTTCTTCGCATAAAGCGCCATTAAAACATAATGAAATATTCAATTTGATTATTATTCGATTTTATAAAATATAATCATATCCTTTGATTCAACCTGAGTTGGTATAATAAAGATGGTTCATTAGCGCTTGGTTTGTCTTATCAGCTATGATTTTATATTTTTCTTTTTAATGCTCAAATTTTAAAGTTAATTTTAATTTATTTATTTTGAATGAATTTTTCTTTACAGTTGAACTTTTCATTATACATATTTCAGAAAGTTTTTTCATTTATGATTATGTTTTGACGTTTAGCTGCATTGAATTACTTAATATTTTATCTTAAGTTGTATTTAATTTATAAATTTAGCAAAAAATAAATAATAATTTTCGATGAAATATTTTAGAAAATTTTAGCATCAAAAAAAGATAACTATTCAATCCAATCCAAGAGGTAAAGTTTAAATTTGATATTAAGATAAAATAAAAATTGATTATATGTTTTTCTGTGATGAAACAAAACAAAAAAAATAATAAAAGTTTACAACCCTAGCCAGAGGAATCCAAAAGCGAAAAAATTTTCGAACTTTATAATCAAAAACTCGCAGTTGAGTAAATAAACATTTCTGCCCTATTCTTTTAAAACTTGAAACCCTTTTAAAATTGGGTGGCATCGACGAAAATTTGCAATGCTTGCTTAAAATACCCAAATTCGTTTTTTTAAATTTAACAATAATAAATTAAAGGAATTCAGATCTAAATTGCCAACAAACGAAGTATGTAACGTATATGTGTTTTGGTGTTTGCAATATAAGCATCTAAATTATAAGTAAAATTTTTACAAGTCTTAAATGTATTTAATAATATTTTTATGTCTGTCAATTAATCAAAATAAAGAAAAAAGAAATAAATCAAAATTTTAAGAAAATGTTATGAAAAGTAAAAGGTTATGGAAAAAATCCAAGAAAAACAAAATAACATTTAGGATTTGGGCAAAATGAATGCATCAAAATTTGCCCGAATAAAACCCAAGAATAAAATAAAATTTATAACTTTCTAGATGTAAACTCAACGGTCTGAAACACAAAAAAGGGAGGATAAAAACGCCGAAAGAAAAAAAATTAAACCATACCATTTGACTTTAGATTCACCTAACCTTAGACAAAACTAGCAAATTAATCATAAATTAATCTTAAACTATACCTTAAAATATAATCATTTATTTTGCTGTTTATAAGTTTACTTAATTTAAAGATTTTCCTAATTTACAAATTAGTTCTGGGTGTTCTAAACACATAAATTTTTGCAAAAAAGGACTAAAAATTTGGCGCACTCTCAACGCAGCATTTGTTATTATTAAATTTATTAACTCTGTTAATTAAGAATCATTCATTATTTTGATCTTCAGGCTCAGCATATTTTGATAGTGCAACCGCTGGAACAAATACTTTCGAATTGTGAACATTTTCAAAAATTGGGAATTTTATATTAATGTTTTTATGATTTGATACAAAAAGTAAACTAAAATTAAATTATGGTTTAAACTTCTAAAGAATAAATTATAATTGGTTCGGTTTATAAAAATGAGTAAAAACCCCAACAAATATTAATAAATTTCTTTATGCAAAACTATACAATATTACATTCATTCTAATACTCTTGCTAATAATATTTTTCATTTTATATTGAGCAACCGGCCGGCGCCGTTAAATCCAAAAGATTTTTTTCAATAACCAATTATTATAAATTTTAAAGTATCTGGAAATGGTATTATGATATTTTGCAGTTTTTAATTTCTTATTCAATTAGAACCATTTTAGATAAATCAACAAATAACGTATTATTTCTTATTTTATTAATAAAATTTGTTATTAAACATAAAAACGATATTAATCTTTTTGTTTTAATATCAAATATTTTATGTGGGTATAATTTTTACCCCTGCAAAAAATATATGAGTATCAATCCAGACAATTCTTGTTAGTTATATGAATGCAATTTTTTTAGAATACAGTTTCTATTTGAAAAATATTTTTTATTTATTTTTTACTCAGACGACATTGGTAAGTAAGATTTGTGGCTAAAATTTGACAGTGACTTTATATTATATTTTTATATTCAACAGAATCTAAAAAATAAATCAAATTCTTCTTTTACTTTTTAGTTTTCCAAATAAAATTAATTAATTGATAATTGTTGATTAAATTCTTTATCGATACTCGGAATTTTTTGCTTAAATTTAATTCAAAAATTTATTAATTTTTACTTTCTAAATAAATTTTAAACAAAATAAAAAAGATTATAATCTTATATAAAAATAAATAAAATAGTTTCATGAACAGCCTGTTATTCAAATAAGAAAAGTTCAATGCTCAATTATTTCATTCAAATATAATTTAAGTACATTTCATTATTTGTATATATTTAAATATAGTGATCATATAAAACTTTTTTATTTACAAATACATGATTAATGTGTATCCGACAATCGCTATGCCAAATTGTTTTATTATAGCAAAAAAAATGATTAAAAACAAATAACTAATATTGAAATTATTTTAATAATACCAACACACAAAACAATCAAACTAAACCAATGAAAAAGGTAAATTAAACAAATTTCGGATGCAAATTGTTAAGTTAATAAAAATAAATTTAAAACTGCGACATTCGAACCAAGGCTGCCTCGTGTCAAGGGAGTAGAAGTTCCTGTGAGCCCCATTATAAGAAAATGATTAAATAAAAAATTACAGAAAGAAAAAGATTGTTGCTTTCACATTAACAATAAGACAAATCAACATCTATTAATAAAATATTATGTTTATAACAACCAATTGTTAAAACAAATTAATGTTACAATCCTCCAAAGACAAGAAAAGTGAGCAATAAATTTCAAAAAACAGTGCAACTGTTATCAAACTGAATATTTTAAAGCAATATTATAAATATCCATCACGTAATGACCAAAACATAATAAGAATGTTAAATTTTTAAAATAATTGCACCTCAAGGGCAACTCAATTGATTCTAACATGGCCAACAATAAAATTAGCTTGATCCAACAATAAAATTTATGTGTGTATAAACAATTGACTAACACTTACATATTTATATATGGCAGTACTTTTCAAAAACGAGATTTGCTAAACGTTTTAAATCATGGTAAATTACAATTGCTTAATGACACGGAAAAAAATTAAAAATCTTTTGTTTTGTATGTTTATTTTTAATTGATTTTAGTTTTTTCTTTATAAATTAATGATTTTAAGACATAAATGGCGAATCATTTTAATGCTCTATTTCATATTTTAATATTTTCTTTTCAATGTATGTTTAGTTTTTTATTTTATAAATAATTTTACCGTCTTTTAAATCTCAAATATTCACCCTATGGTTCATAATTTGAAATAATAATGCTTTTATTTGTATTGAACTTCTTCATTTAATTTGAGTTTTTTTATGAGTACCTCCCTATTTTAATCATTCTTTAAATGCTGTAAAATTAACGATTTTTAACGGCGTTCACGGAGGCTACCCACGACAATGTGGCAATCGCGTTAATTTAAGAATTAATTTTAATAAAATTAATTACCGCTACGCTAAGTGTTTATAATTTAAACTAAAACAATTTTTAGATAGGGTGTGTTGATGCCCAAATTACTTTCGTCGTCTGACTCTCTCTTTTTAGCACACTATTTCTTCAAAAAATAAAATTTCAAATAAGTAAACTAAAACAATTTTTAGATGGGGTGCGTTCATGTCGTCGTCTGACTCTCTCTTTTTAGCACACTATCTTCAAAAAATAAAATTTTCAGAAATTAAACTAAAACAATTTTTAGATGGGGTGCGTTCATGTCCAAATTACTCTCGCTGCCTGACTCTCTCTTTTAAGCACACTAATGCTTCAAAAAATAAAATTTCAAAGAATACCATGACTTTTGTAATTAATTTTGATGAATGAAAGAAACGATAAGATTTTCATCGAAAAAGTAAATTTGCAAAAATTTGTTAATCAAAATGTGAATTGTTTTCATCAATATGATCGGTGTAGGAAAGTTCATCGTGCCGTTCACACAGTTCCTTCATTGCTTCAGCCCCCATTTTGGTGTTTTCCGAATAATTGTCCACGTAATTCTCCCAAGAAATCTCAAAGTCCTCCTTGGTCATCTCATTCAAAATTTTCTCCTAAATTAATTTAAAAATCAAAGAAAATTGCATATTTCGGACCTTCATGCCAATAATGCCGCACTGGTGTGCCAATCGGAATTTGCAAATGGCCGACTTATCGCTCTTCGTCAACAAAAACTCAACGCATCGATTCACAACGGAATCCAACAAAAATCGATTTGCTAACAGTAAAATGTCCTCCACCCGATAATCTGAATATTTTAAATTATCATTTTGGTTAATTTTAATTTTATACCATCCAACTCCTTGTTGCGCATATACATTGTGGCGATAAGTCGTTCAAAATTAGCGACGGCATTCGGGACTTCGTCAATTTGAACTTTTGGCTTTTCTTCGGCGTTTTCTCCAAAAAACAAAGTTCGGAAATATTTCGAATGGGCCGCCAAAAGCTGAAAATGATATAATTAAAAATAATATTTTCAATTTAATTTAACTCACGTGTTTATTCACATATACAACTTTTCCATTGACCAGCAAAGCATCTTCAAGGCGCACACCGCTAAAACGAAATTTGAATTCAGAAAAGAAGAATCGATAATAAAGTTTTAGGCTTATCAAGTAATGCATCCAATTGATCTGATCAAATCAATTTTAAAAGCAAACTTACCGCATTCCGTTAGGCTCTTCCACGACTATTTCCGCTTTGAATGTCACAGTGCCTTCCTTCTCCACGTATAAGCCATTTTTTGGGTCCATCAATTCCTAAAAAAGCCTTAGAGAACATTCCCAGAGAATGCATTTTTGCTCTTTTGTGCGTGAACAATTTTTTCCAACGATTCCCGATTGGACCCTCAAGTTTGATTACTGATTGATCACATAAAACTGACATCAGATTTTGTTAATAAAAAAATTTGTGCTAATTTTGTACATATTTGTCTGCCGCAAGAATTTCCACGATATTACAATTAACTTTTATGGAAAATTATTATTATCCACCTCAACTGTGTAAGCACAAAAATGGTCATTGCTAACACAATTGGCAGTGTAAACATCAAAGCTGTCCAACTCTCCTCGTTTCAAAAGACATTCACCGCTTTTCTTTGATGAAACAACGCTGAATTGAACTGCCGCACGACAAGACCAGGCCATGTCTAAAGACGTTTTCTTTAAATTGAGAAGGTCATTTAAAAATGTTATATTAATTCATTAATAAAATATTGTCTACCAGTTTTGTCGCCAAGGCAGCAAAGGCCAATGTCAATGCAGGTTGGGTTGGCGGCGGTTCCTGGGAAAATGTGGGCCAATGAAAGCATCAAAGATTACGCTGAGCCCCGTCGTTCTAAATGCAGCAACCTGCACATTCACAACCCTTGATCGTGATTTCCCATAGCAATCCGTTGATGTTGACCGTTCCACTGGACTGGGTCCCCCACCTTATCGGTTTCCCAAACCGCGGCGGGTCATATCTTTTAGCAAATGCTTTGAAGTACGACATTCGGAACAAAATTTGGCCGCTGCGGCTGTACATTTTGTCTGCAAAAAAAAACATCAATAAATTAATCGATCGTTGAGAGGGCGACCTCGGGCCCGATCAGCATCCGTACTTGACGGCGATTGGGTTCTGGTTCGTTTCATCAGTGTATTTTTTAATCAATGGGTTTGAATATGTTTAAGACAATAATAATTCGCTGCAAATTAATGTGACAAATAAATACGATGTCTAAATGTTGAACAAAGTTGAGAACACCATTCTTTTCTTTGGATTCGGTAATACGTAATGGGAGCGCAGAGATGCAGAGGCAGACAGTGACTATTCCTTTGGCAAACAAACAAAAAATGCGGCGGTCGTTGCCTTACACGGGGAGATTCGCAAAAAGTTGTTATAATTGTTTGCTGCGGAACCTTATATAGAATCAAAACGTTTTTAATACAATTTAAACTTTTGATTTACTAGTTTTTATTTTTAGTAAAAAAATTGACAATTTCTTTTCTGTTTATAGTAGGTAAAACAGTGTTGTATTCCAAAATGCGTTTTAATACATGCGATTTGCAATTAATTTTTATTTAGCCCTTCAATTTTTTCTTACGCTATATTGTATTTCAAACCATCTCTTTATATCTTTTTTTAAATTTAAATATAATAACACCATTTACGGCGGCCATCATAATCAACTTTGCATGTCTGTTGATGGTTTTAAAAATAATAAGCTATTTTAATTCGTAATGGTTTTTTTGTAAATTACTAATAATATTATTTTTGAAGTGAGAAGGTTGGTGTATTTTTTTATATAATGAGTTAAATGATTGTTTTTTTTGATATTAATATTTATATATACTATTTGAAAAAACAGCATCGTTGCATACATTAGCCAATACATTTGCAGCCAACTTTAACAGTGATAAATAAACTAACAAATAATGGAAACATCATCTAAGTAATTTCTCAAAAAGTGATTATAAAAAAATAAAAATTTTACATATTAAAAAAGCTAAATAAATTTTATAAAAAATAAGTTTATTCCTGAACCTAGCACAACAAAAAGATGCCTTATGAATGCAAATTTCAAAACATAAAGTACCAATATTTAAATATCATTTCAATTTAGAGCAAAATGGCAAATTTCAAAATTAGCCAAGGCTTGAAACTCAATAAATACATTTTAAATATTTATTCTTTGGTAATTTAGAAAAAAATTTCCAATTTTAGTTTTTAGAGCGCTGGGCGCCAGGATATAAAAATTAACGACAATTAATGGATTTAATTATTATTTTTACATTTCTATACGAATGTTTAAACGTACGCCGCGCTCGTGGCTGACGGTTCGGCGCTAAAATCTAGATATAGATTAAAGTATCCAATAATTCAAAATATTTATTAACAATAAATGATATTAAGATCGTTGTATTTTTAAAAATCTATCTAAAATTATTTAATCAACATAAATTCTTGAGAAATAATACGATGAATCCAGCTGCGGGACGCGACGCCTGCTTAGCATGATCGCAAAAGGAATTTAAGAAAAATGATTTTAAAATTTCCTATTTATAACATTAAAATAAAATTATCTATAATGAAAACTAAAGTTATAATCCACCTTATTTATTTTCTAGCAACTGACGACAATTATTAAAGCAAGAAAACATAATTATTCATTTAAAAAAATAGCAAATCTTAATAAAAACTAAAGACTATGATGCACTTATATGCAAGCTAATAGGATGACCTACTCAGAAGCAAAATCGAGAAATACATCGTGGACAAAACGAGAGCATCCAACAAAAAGTACAAGAAATATCGCATTGACGGCAGAGAATACGGCGCTTAAGCGCAAAATAATAATCTTAATGAAATCAAATAATTAATATAAAATAAATCAACATCAAAAATAAAAAAATGATCATGTTTACTCGAAAAAAGAAGTCTAAGTATCTTTTAAATTAAATGTCAGACTATGTGGCGTTACAGAAGGATTAATTGAAAGAGTCGCGATCTTCTCGGACTTTTTATTTTGGCCCCTTCTTGCTCACTCAAACAATTTTTAAATAAAAATAAAATTATCAATATCAATTAAAAAATATTTGGAACCAATGTACTAATAATATAAAATAAATAATAATAAAATTTAAAAAAAGGTGAATCATTTTAAAAAAAGTTTAATAAAGCCTTTCCATAATTTGGGCTTTTACATGGAACTTTTGAGAGTCTTAGACTCAAACTTCTTCGAGGGGCAGCGTATTTTTGATTCCAAAATAGTTATGCTTTTTAAATAATATTGGTCAAATTAATATTTAATTAAGTTTATATAAATAATATTTTAAATTTTTGAAAAATTTGTGTAAAAAAATTTATATAAGCAATTCTTTAAAAAATTTATATAAATTAATTTAAACTATAAAACGAATTTTATATCGTTCACTAACATTTTAAAGATTTATTCAAGTAATGGTAATCCATTTTATAAGGATTGAAAATAAATTAATTTTAAAAAAATGATTTTTATTTAGATATATAGTACATTAATATACTTAATGAGCTAATCTTCTTGTAAAAAAAGATTTCCAGGCGTTAAAAAGTCCATACCTTAGTTCAAAAAATATTATGTAAATCCAAAATAAAGCCATATAAAATTCCTGTTCCGCCAAACATTTTTTAATCTTTCATCGTTTTTTCATTTTCGCTTTTTCATCTTAGTAATTTATATTGCAGTGTTTAAGTTTATAATTTGTAACATTTCAGTGTTTGTTTGGATGTTAAAAAAATCTTTATGCTGCAAGGATTCCATGTAAATATATTTCTTGTTTACAAATGAATAAATTGTTAAAAATCTATTCGATTTTGAATCCTTTAATGTAATTTTAAATCGTGTGTGCAATGTTTTCAATAATTATTTATGATTTTTTAAAGTTTAAACATTAAAAATTGCCAAAATTCCCTTGATAGGCGGACAAAATGTTTTATGAATTTGCAACATAACAATCAATTAAATTTATTTAATATTGAATTTGTATGTAGCCTTTAAATTCATAACTTTAGGTTTATGTTATTTAAAAAATATATGTTTATTTTTTTATTGGTAAAAATTTAGCTTTGCTTTTAATTTGTAATATATTAAACAAATACATAGCAAGTAAAGGTATTCTTAAAAAGGTACATCAAGACGTGCCACTCAGTTTTACAGGTATGAAAATGGGAGCGAGTTCGCGAGCAAAGTGAACATTAAGGGACTATAAAATAATAAACAAAAGATATAATTCAATATAGGTATAATGTTCTTATAGTTCATAGTGCAGCAAAAAATAAACGGTGAGCAATTGGCAAATCAAAATGAATATAAAAATATTATGCATTAATTTGATATTAGGATAAATTTAAAACAGATTTGTACTTGCTTCTGATGAACTTTGAACTTTGCCGTAACCTGATCTTGCGCTGATCCTGTTCATAACAAAAAGTGAATCTTAAAATGCAAGAAATACCTTTATACATTATTAAATAACCGTATTTATGTATTTATAAAATTCGCAAATAAACTCAAATTACCTCTTCGTCTGACATAGTCCGATTGAAGAATGGAGTAGAACCTGAATTACGGATTAAAAGCGCAAATAATCTTAGACGAATGTAAAATTTGTAATATTTGGACCAGTTTACACCCCCTAAAAAATCTCCAATTTTTTAGCACATATTTTGCCATTTTTAGCACATAGTTCAGCATTTTTGACCATGTCGTCGAAGAAACCGTTCTGGAGGTTATGAAATCTTTCATTCCCCAGCTATGCGGCTTGTAATTTTTTTGTTTGTTCTTTCATGTACAACGTCTTCTTTAAAAACACAAATTTCTACAGATTAAATATAATTTCGCAACTTCTTAAAATATTATATTAATTTATTGTAAAAAATCATTAAATTAACTCGGTAACGCTTTCCATTCATTTTGTGGCTGTTTTCGGGAGGCCATCTTGCCAACAATTGTTATGGCCTACCCTGTATAGGCCCTCGGCGGCTCATTTGATTAAAAAAATATTTTAATTGATTTTTTTTTTGTATTTTTTACCTAATAATTTTGTGTCTTTTTATGGCCATAAGCTGAAGTCTTGGAGTATTATTTTGTATAACATTGATGAGATAAATCTGTTCTCGTCTGTGTCAATTTTAAACAAAACTTTAAACATTTTATGATAATTATTATTATGCTTTCAGCTTTACAGTTTTAATAAAGTGATTTTGTTGATTTGGTAAACGTTTTATACTAAAATTCTTTAAAGACGATCTTTTTTTCCATTTCGTGGCCACCCCTTGATTCTATTGAAAAGCATATGTTAAATTATGGTTTCCAATTTTCCTATATTTTCACAAAATATTGTTAATTCAACAGAAGATATTTAACAATTATTGCATTTATTTAGATATAAATTAAAACAATTTTTGTATTCATGTAGAAAAGAAGTTGTAAGATGTGATTTTTGAATAACATGCTGTTAGTAATAAGTAATTTTCAGCTTATTTGTAAGATAGAAATAGATGGCATATTATGTTCCAATTATTTGTTTTAATCTGATTATAGCCAATATAAGATTGGGTGCGTTGATGACTAAATTACTCTAACCGTCTGACTCTCTCTTGTTAGCACACAATTTCTTCAAAAAAAATGTTCAAAAAGTAACTAAAAAATTTTAGATGGGGTGCGTTGATGACCAAATTACTCTAACCGTCTGACTCTCTCTTTTTAGCACACTATTTCTTCAAAAAATAAAATGTTCTAAAAAGTAACTAAAAAATTATTAGATGGGGTGCGTTGATGACCAAATTACTCTAACCGTCGAACTTTCTCTTTTTAGCACACTATTTCTTCAATAAATAAAATGTTCAAAAAATAACTAAAAAATTATTAGACGGGGTGTGTTGATGACTAAATTAGTCTAATCGTCTGACACTCTCTTTTTAGCACATTATTTCTTCAAAAATAAAATGTTCAAATAAGTAACTAAAAAATTATTAGATGGGGTGTGTTGATGACTAAATTAGTCTAATCGTCTGACACTCTCTTTTTAGCACATTATTTCTTCAAAAATAAAATGTTCAAATAAGTAACTAAAAAATTATTAGATGGGGTGCGTTGATGAACAAATTACTCTAACCGCCTGACTCTCTCTTTTTAGCACACTATTTCTCTAAAAAATTTTAGATGGGGTGCGTTGATGACCAAATTACTCTAATCGTCTGACACTCTCTTTTTAGCACATATTTCTTCAATAAATAAAATGTTCAAAAAATAACTAAAAAATTATTAGACGGGGTGTGTTGATGACTAAATTAGTCTAATCGTCTGACACTCTCTTTTTAGCACACTATTTCTTAAATAAATAAAATGTTCAAAAAAGTAACTAAAAAATTATTAGATGGGGTGTGTTGATGACTAAATTAGTCTAATCGTCTGACACTCTCTTTTTAGCACATTATTTCTTCAAAAATAAAATGTTCAAATAAGTAACTAAAAAATTATTAGATGGGGTGCGTTGATGAACAAATTACTCTAACCGTCTGACTTTCTCTTTTTAGCACACTATTTCTTCAAAAAATAAAATCTTAAAAAAAATAACTAAAAAAATTATTAGATGGGGTGCGTGATGACCAAATTACTCTAACCGTCTGACTCTCTCTTTTTACACACTATTTCTTCAAAAATTAAAATGTTCAAAAAGTAACTAAAAAATTATTAGATGGGGTGCGTTGATGACCAAATTACTCTAACCGTCGAACTTTCTCTTTTTAGCACACTATTTCTTCAATAAATAAAATGTTCAAATAAGTAACTAAAAAATTATTAGATGGGGTGCGTTGATGACCAAATTACTCTAACCGTCGAACTTTCTCTTTTTAGCACACTATTTCTTCAATAAATAAAATGTTCAAAAAAGTAACTAAAAAATTATTAGATGGGGTGTGTTGATGAATAAATTAGTCTAATCGTCTGACACTCTCTTTTTAGCACATTATTTCTTCAAAAATAAAATGTTCAAATAAGTAACTAAAAAATTATTAGATGGGGTGCGTTGATGACCAAATTACTCTTACCGTCTCTGACTCTCTCTTTTTAGCACGATTCTTCAAAAAATAAAATGTTCAAAAAAGTAACTAAAAAATTATTATATGGGGTGTGTTGATGATCAAATTACTCTAACCGCCTGACTCTCTCTTTTTAGCACACTATTTCTCTAAAAAATTTTAGATGGGGTGCGTTGATGACCAAATTACTCTAATCGTCTGACACTCTCTTTTTAGCACATATTTCTTCAAAAATAAAATGTTCAAATAAGTAACTAAAAAATTATTAGATGGGGTGCGTTGATGACCAAATTACTCTAACCGTCGAACTTTCTCTTTTTAGCACACTATTTCTTCAATAAATAAAATGTTCAAAAAAGTAACTAAAAAATTATTAGATGGGGTGTGTTGATGACTAAATTAGTCTAATCGTCTGACACTCTCTTTTTAGCACATTATTTCTTCAAAAATAAAATGTTCAAAAAGTAACTAAAAAATTATTAGATGGGGGCGTTGATGACTGAATCACTCTAACCGTTAACTCTCTCTTTTTAGCACACTATTTCATCAAAAAATAAAATGGTTAAAAAAGTAACAAAAAATTATTAGATGGGGTGTGTTGATGACTAAATTAGTCTAACCGTCTGACTCTCTCTTTTTAGCACACTATTTCTTCAAAAATAAAATGTTCAAATAAGTAACTAAAAAATTATTAGATGGGTGCGTTCATGACCGAATTACTCTAACCGTCTGACTCTCTCTTTTTAGCACACTATTTCTTCAAAAAAAATGTTCAAAAAGTAAAATGTTCAAAAAGTAACTAAAAAATTATTAGATGGGGGCGTTGATGACTGAATTACTCTAACCGTTAACTCTCTCTTTTTAGCACACTATTTCTTCAAAAAATAAAATGGTTAAAAAAGTAACAAAAAATTATTAGATGGTGTGCGTTGATTACCGAATTACTCTAACCGTCTGACTCTCTCTTTTTAGCACACTATTTCTTCAAAAATAAAATGTTCAAATAAGTAACTAAAAAATTATTAGATGGGGTGCGTTCATGACCGAATTACTCTAACCGTCTGGCTCTCTCTTTTTAGCACACTATTTCTTCAAAAAAAAATGTTCAAAAAGTAAAATGTTCAAAAAAGTAACTAAAAAATTATTAGATGGGGTGTGTTGATGACTAAATTAGTCTAATCGTCTGACACTCTCTTTTTAGCACACTATTTCTTCAAAAAAAAATGTTCAAAAAGTAAAATGTTCAAAAAGTAACTAAAAAATTATTAGATGGGGGCGTTGATGACTGAATCACTCTAACCGTTAACTCTCTCTTTTTAGCACACTATTTCATCAAAAAATAAAATGGTTAAAAAAGTAACAAAAAATTATTAGATGGGGTGTGTTGATGACTAAATTAGTCTAACCGTCTGACTCTCTCTTTTTAGCACACTATTTCTTCAAAAATAAAATGTTCAAATAAGTAACTAAAAAATTATTAGATGGGTGCGTTCATGACCGAATTACTCTAACCGTCTGACTCTCTCTTTTTAGCACACTATTTCTTCAAAAAAAATGTTCAAAAAGTAAAATGTTCAAAAAGTAACTAAAAAATTATTAGATGGGGGCGTTGATGACTGAATTACTCTAACCGTTAACTCTCTCTTTTTAGCACACTATTTCTTCAAAAAATAAAATGGTTAAAAAAGTAACAAAAAATTATTAGATGGTGTGCGTTGATTACCGAATTACTCTAACCGTCTGACTCTCTCTTTTTAGCACACTATTTCTTCAAAAATAAAATGTTCAAATAAGTAACTAAAAAATTATTAGATGGGGTGCGTTCATGACCGAATTACTCTAACCGTCTGACTCTCTCTTTTTAGCACACTATTTCTTCAAAAAAAAATGTTCAAAAAGTAAAATGTTCAAAAAAGTAACTAAAAAATTATTAGATGGGGTGTGTTGATGACTAAATTAGTCTAATCGTCTGACACTCTCTTTTTAGCACACTATTTCTTCAAAAAAAAATGTTCAAAAAGTAAAATGTTCAAAAAGTAACTAAAAAATTATTAGATGGGGGCGTTGATGACTGAATTACTCTCACCGTTAACTCTCTCTTTTTAGCACACTATTTCATCAAAAAATAAAATGGTTAAAAAAGTAACAAAAAATTATTAGATGGGGTGTGTTGATGACTAAATTAGTCTAACCGTCTGACTCTCTCTTTTTAGCACACTATTTCTTCAAAAATAAAATGTTCAAATAAGTAACTAAAAAATTATTAGATGGGGAGCGTTGATGACTGAATTACTCTAACCGTCTAACTCTCTCTTTTTAGCACACTATTTCTTCAAAAAAAAATGTTCAAAAAGTAAAATGTTCAAAAAGTAACTAAAAAATTATTAGATGGGGGCGTTGATGACTGAATTACTCTAACCGTTAACTCTCTCTTTTTAGCACACTATTTCTTCAAAAAATAAAATGGTTAAAAAAGTAACAAAAAATTATTAGATGGGGTGCGTTGATTACCGAATTACTCTAACCGTCGAACTTTCTCTTTTTAGCACACTATTTCTTCAATAAATAAAATGTTCAAAAAAGTAACTAAAAAATTATTAGATGGGGTGTGTTGATGACTAAATTAGTCTAACCGTCTGACTCTCTCTTTTTAGCACACTATTTCTTCAAAAAAAAATGTTCAAAAAGTAAAATGTTCAAAAAAGTAACTAAAAAATTATTAGATGGGGTGTGTTGATGACTAAATTAGTCTAATCGTCTGACACTCTCTTTTTAGCACACTATTTCTTCAAAAAAAAATGTTCAAAAAGTAAAATGTTCAAAAAGTAACTAAAAAATTATTAGATGAGGGCGTTGATGACTGAATTACTCTAACCGTTAACTCTCTCTTTTTAGCACACTATTTCATCAAAAAATAAAATGGTTAAAAAAGTAACAAAAAATTATTAGATGGGGTGTGTTGATGACTAAATTAGTCTAACCGTCTGACTCTCTCTTTTTAGCACACTATTTCTTCAAAAATAAAATGTTCAAATAAGTAACTAAAAAATTATTAGATGGGTGCGTTCATGACCGAATTACTCTAACCGTCTGACTCTCTCTTTTTAGCACACTATTTCTTCAAAAAAAAATGTTCAAAAAGTAAAATGTTCAAAAAGTAACTAAAAAATTATTAGATGGGGAGCGTTGATGACTGAATTACTCTAACCGTCTAACTCTCTCTTTTTAGCACACTATTTCTTCAAAAAAAAATGTTCAAAAAGTAAAATGTTCAAAAAGTAACTAAAAAATTATTAGATGGGGGCGTTGATGACTGAATTACTCTAACCGTTAACTCTCTCTTTTTAGCACACTATTTCTTCAAAAAATAAAATGGTTAAAAAAGTAACAAAAAATTATTAGATGGTGTGCGTTGATTACCGAATTACTCTAACCGTCGATTCTCTTTTTAGCACACTATTTCTTCAATAAATAAAATGTTCAAAAAAGTAACTAAAAAATTATTAGATGGGGTGTGTTGATGACTAAATTAGTCTAACCGTCTGACTCTCTCTTTTTAGCACACTATTTCTTCAAAAATAAAATGTTCAAATAAGTAACTAAAAAATTATTAGATGGGGTGCGTTCATGACCGAATTACTCTAACCGTCTGACTCTCTCTTTTTAGCACACTATTTCTTCAAAAAAAAATGTTCAAAAAGTAAAATGTTCAAAAAGTAACTAAAAAATTATTAGATGGGGTGCGTTGATTACCGAATTACTCTAACCGTCGAACTTTCTCTTTTTAGCACACTATTTCATCAATAAATAAAATGTTCAAAAAAGTAACTAAAAAATTATTAGATGGGGTGTGTTGATGACTAAATTAGTCTAACCGTCTGACTCTCTCTTTTTAGCACACTATTTCTTCAAAAATAAAATGTTCAAATAAGTAACTAAAAAATTATTAGATGGGGTGCGTTCATGACCGAATTACTCTAACCGTCTATCTCTTTTTAGCACACTATTTCTTCAAAAAATAAAATGGTTAAAAAGTAACAAAAAATTATTAGATGGGGTGCGTTGATGACCGAATTACTCTAACCGTCGAACTCTCTCTTTTTAGCACACTATTTCTTCAATAAATAAAATGTTCAAAAAAGTAACTAAAAAATTTATAAAGCATATCAAATTTAAATAAAAAAGTTTTAAACTTAAGTTAATAATTATTGTTACATAAAATTCTATGTTTATTACTAGAATTTATACTAATATTATATGAAAAAGCTAATTATCTATTAAAAAGAGCTCGGGTCCAAGTCGGGTCAAAAAATTACGATACGCAGGTTTTTAGTCCCGTAATTACCTCATTTACAACAAAAAAATGATTAATAAATTCTTTATAAATTTAACTTTTTTATCTTTTTGATCCAAATGTTCAATGTTGTTGGACTAATTAGTAGGAAAGTCTTAAAGAATCAATATTAGAACTGAATTGCCGAATTCGATCACCCGGTAGTAATTTAAAAATACAAGTCATGCATTTGTATGAGCAAAAAACTTATTCATTTATGCTAAATATCAAAACCAGGAAAAGGCAAGAATTTTATTAAATGGCTAAAACCTGGAATCATAAATTAAAAACTTACCTAATAGTATAATTAAATGCCATGTAACTTTCTAATAAATTACAAAATTCCGATCAGGCATCTTATGTTCATGGCAAGCAAGCATTGAAATAAATGTTTTTATAATTTTTTTAATAAAAATGTGCGATTAAAAACCTAAAAAGCAATAATCCATTATCAAAAAAGTAACGAAAAATTGATGTTTCTATCAACCATGTAGAAAATAATTAAATGTTTAATTTTTCTTCTAAATATTATTAATAAATTTTAATTCAGTAATTATAAATGCCAAAATAAATGTACATAAAAATTTTATTTTCACAATGATAAAATAATATAAGTTTGCGGCGTGCGAAAAAGTGGGCAATGAAATTATTTGTGGGGAAATTTTATTGAAATCAATCATCAATATAATGCCAAGCTTTTGAAAGAGACAAGTAAAATAAAGAAAATTTTAAATAAAAATGAAATAACTATTAAGATAAATAAGATTGTTAACATAGAAATATTATTTTAATCCAAATAACATTGGCAAATTGTGAGAAATGATACTTAAATTACAAAATAAATGCAAATAGCAATGTAACATTCGTAAAAATATCTTAACAATAAAATATAATTAATTTATGGAAAAGGTTTTACCCTTTTTAATTTAGAAAAAGTAGGAAAAGAAACATTTTATAACTGGCTTCGAGCAAGTTAAAGCTGCCTTACGCAAACCGTAGTTTATGCAAACCAAAATCTTTAAAATGTAGCGAAACAAACCATAAAGCAAATAATATTTTGATGTAAAAAACATATTACATGATTTTGACGTAAAAAACATGAAACGTAACATAAACCAAGAATAACTTTAAAATGATCACATAACAAAGTATAAAATTTAGATTCGGAATGGATCACATAAGAGAGACTATTGTAAACTTGCACAAGACTTTTGCAAAGGCATAGAGCAGTTTCACAGGACGCTCAGAAAAAAGATGCTCAAGACATTGGGAAATTAATTTGTATAAAAAAATTCAAGGATTTAAAATCCTTAACTTCCTCCAAAATATATTTCAAAAATTCGAAACTTAATTGCATAATATTGTTTTTATTTAATAGCAATCAGTGCAAAGTTTGCTATTTATTGATGAATTTTAGTACAAGTTACAATGTGTGCAAATTGGGAAAGATGTGATGCCTATTTAAATTTTATTAATATTATAATAAAAAAGAATAAATTACGCTGTATTCAGTCGACTCTTGTTTGGCGAATTTTATAAAACAAAATCCTATACTAAAACTCCCAAAACAACATTGGTAATCCGTGTAATTAATAACTTTACAATTAAACCAATTAGAACTAATTAATCTCAAATAGGAGCAAATCTAAATTTTTAAATTCAGAAAATTAATTTTTATAAAAGATTAATTTCATATTTTCATTTACATGCTTGTAGACCTTGCGCAACTTTCCGTCTTCTCGGTTAAGATTCGTGTGCGGGCGATTAAATATTCAATAAATATCAGACCAAAAAAACAACAAATAATCAATTTTGGAAAAATTTAAAAAATTTGCTTATTAAACTCAAATAAACTGGTTAAATAACTTTAAATTAATAAAATTACAATTTCCTTTAGGTGGTTTTTTTATTAACATGCTTATACTAAAAAACAAAACTCTAAATAAAAACAAAATATAAAATATAATAACGTGCACTTAGAAAAATTATCTTTTATATTAAATGTAATCTTTTAGCAAATTTATATATAAAAAACAACTAATATAGTATTAATGAGTATAATATTTAGCTTGAATATCGAAAAATAAATTAGTAATATACACATGTAAGATCAAAAAATGATTATTATCTCTTTCTTATTTCATAAATTATGTTATAATTTTTGTAAAAATGTAAATAAGATAATAAAAAATTAAGTATTTTTTAAACTCATATTTTCAAATATCTTGTAATTATTACGCAATAAGTAATTGTTAAAATTCACAAAAACACTTTTGTGTATTGTTTGAAGAGGAGAGTAAGCATCGTTTGACAATAAGAAAATTTGGACCACTATTTGATGAACCATCTGCGCAAAACAAAAGTTGAAAAAACATATTTAGTAAAGAATTAGCATATACATTTAATTCGGGAAAACGTCTTTTCTAATTTTTAAAATAAATAAATAAAATTCAAACATGTAAACATAAAAACAAAAATTAAATTCAATACATTTTAAATAACATTTTTGAATAAACTTAATATTTTTTTGAAAAGCATTCTTGGAGAAGAAGAATGTATCAGAATGTTTATTAAATGTTGGATACTATATTCTGCATTAAATACAAAAGAATTGATTATTTCATCCGAATTAAAAAGAAATCAATTAATTCGCTTGGTCTTTGTTTTAATTTGAGGAATTGAAAAATTTGATCACATACATTCATTACAAATAGATTAATATTTGACCGCAACGCGTAAAACAATTTTAATTTAAATAATACCAATTTTTTATTTAAAATAATAGAAGAACATTTTTTTTTGAATATAAAAAGTATCAATTGAAATAATACCACCAAATTAAATAGATTTAAAGCCTTATTGCGTATTATTTTAACATTTTTGGATAACGCATAAAAAAGAATTAAATATTTACCACAAAACTTCGACCAATGGAATTGTTGAGAGCATTTTTGACAATGTATTTAGACACCAAAAATAAATAAGTGTATATTTATTCCTTTTAAATAATTTGATTTATAAAATTGTTAAGAATATATTTAAACATAAAGAATTAAGATTAAATTTTTGAGTCTCAAAACATTGAGTTTTTTTGTTATGTTTAAAATAATTAATATGTTTTCGAGCCATCTCGATACATAGAGGACAATTTCACGATCCACATGCTACGCAAAAAGAATAATTGTTCATCAATAAAATTAAACTGAATTAATATGCCCTAATACCTTCATCTCTCATAAAACAACCAAAAAGATTTAATAATATAAATCATTTTTAGTTAACAAGATTATAAGAAAAGACATCAGTTATCTATCATTAATAACGTCAAGCTAACAGTGCAAGTTTTCTGAGTGGAGTGGACTTAAACTATAACAGAAGACATAAATAAAGCAAAAAAGGTATAAAAATTAAAACTATTGATACTTTAATTAAATTTTAAAACCAAAATTTGCTATTACGAAATACAAAATTATTAAATATAATAAAGTAATTAACATTAAAAGAGTATAAATACGAGCCGAGACGAAATTGTCGACAAGACAAATTCTCCACCACAAGGTGCTTAGTCAACAATCCATTAAAAAAGAAACCGCTAAGATTAAAAAGCCTAATCAATAGTTAGATTTAATTTAAAAAAAGTTTGTTAAAAAAATAGTTCTTCTGCTGACGCTATTACTGATTGGAACATATCACGAAGCAATTAAAAAAAATCATCGATTGACATACATTACTAATTACATGAAGTAAGCAGTGCAAAAAATTCGATGATTAAGCAAAACAATTGAGTTATGAGAATATTTTAAAAACAAAATGTTAAAATATAAATAACCGTATATTAATTGTGATATAAATACGGTAATTTAAAATCACAGAATAATCTATGGTAAACAATACCTTAATTATAATTAAATTAACAAAAAAGTTTAACATTGATCTATATTGCCCCTAATTGTTCAAAATGCTCCTTTGCGTCGCACTATATTTTTAATCAAGAACTCAAAAGTGCAATTGGTTTTTTGGTATTGCCAAAAAATATGCAAAATTCGCCACATTTTGCACCAATGTGATGCATCGAAGTGGAATAAGAAATTAAAAAATAAATAAATTTGTCAGCAAAATGTAACGCTATATTTGTTCTTTAAAAAATAATATTTTCGAAAATTTTAATGAAAATATTTAATTATTAAATAAAAAATCCCTATCTTATAAAATGAGATACGTTGCCTAACGAAGCTGCAATTCAGTTTAAAAATTTACTAAAATTAAATGACCATTAGAAATGTATTTCAAGCTAATATAATCGAACTGTAAACCACAGATACAGTTTTTAACATCGATTTGTCGACAGTTTAAAATAAAAATTATAAACAAAATATGTAGAATTATAATTACAAAAAGGCTTTAATTTATTACAAAATGCTAAAAAATTAGGCTCTCCTTTAATAAAAAATTTTAAATATAATAAAAGCAGGAGAGTTGCTGGCCTGGACTTCGACATAACTTGTTGCTTATTTAAAATAGACCATAACAATGATAACCAGCAATTAAAAGAGGTTGAAGAATGTAATTGTTTAATGTGTGCCGCTGTCGAGTTGTTTTTCCTCTGACTATCTTCAAAAATCGTGTCAGGCATTTGTGACAGTCGTGTATAAAAAGACTCATTGCGAAATTGTTAAAATAAATAAACTATCAAGAATCATAAAATAATGAACCTTTGAATTCGATTAAAAATAAATATATTGAAATTTCCAAATTATGCCCTTTTAAATAAAATTAATTTACAAATAAGTATACTTTGCAAGTTAAAGAACAATGAATAAAAATATAAATCAAAATGTTATCTGCTCGTAGTTTTAGATGAATAATAATTTACATTTTGCAGAACACGTTTTTTCTTTTTTGGTATTCTACATAAGTACGTTAAACACAATTCGTTAGCCAAAGATTCATTATTTAACAGTAAACTTAAGTTTACTAAACCCCCGGCGGCGCTTATCGGCACCGCCGACCCCCTCCCGTCCCTAGTATTTTAAATAACGCGTGAAATTATTATGATTGTCATTTATTTTTATCGATTAATTTATGCATTTCATTTTTTGTTCAGCAAAAATATCCATTTCATATTTTTGTTTTCCTTTAATGGGTTTTTAACTATTATTTTGTGCTTGCGAAACGAAAACAACTATTCTTGTAAAATATATAGATTAATGTTTTATATTTGTTATTTTATTATTCGTTTTTAAAATGTTCGCCGGCACTGCCGTTGTCGGTTCGACTGTACGTCTTAAATTTCTGAGTTAGCGCTGACTAATAAATGAAAACAGCAAAGAACTCCAATCAATATAAAACAGTCGAATAATCTTAGTCTGCTAAACTTTTTATCATGTTTTTCCTCTACAATAAGTTCACCGAAGAAATTGCTGACCGGCACTTTCGGGTTTCCTCAAAAATTTCCCGAGGGGTTTCCAAGTGGAAAACCAACAAGCAGAAAAATTTTTGAAACTTTTCTAAAAAATAAAACACTGTTAATTGTTGAAAAGACTAATCGAAATATCTTTCATAAGGCCCAAGGGCAATGCGCAATTGTGCATAAGATTGTACTTTTTCTTTTTATAATTGTACATACATTTATTAATGTTAAAAGCTAAAAATTAATATTTAGATTAATAATCATTAAACAATTAAATTGTGATTAACATTTTTTAACCGCCATTTCAATGATCGAGAGAATAAGTCTAACAAAAAATTTAATACCAACAAAAATAAATGATAATGAAAAAAATCAAATATTAAAAAGACAATAATGTTACAAATAAGAAAATAAAAATACTCTTTAGTTGTTGATAATATATATATATTGTATATTGTGAAAAAATAATTTATCTGACAAAAATATAAAAGATAGCTACATCGAACGTAAAATAAATATAAAAAGCAAAATTTTAAAACAAAGATTTATTTAAACTTAAATATAAACAAATTTCTTCAGAAAATACAAAATAATACAATATTAAATGAAAAAAGGTACACTGTTTTATGAACCTTACCTTACAATAATGGTTAATTAGATTTCAATATATGTATTATTAATAAAAATACAATTTCAAGACACAATAAATTATTGAATATAAATATAATTGAAAAAAGGCAATATTTATTTCTTTAAATAAAAATCTCACTCAAAAGATAGAATCAGAATCAAAAATCAAGAAAAAACAAATATTGTATAAAAGCTAAACAAAATAAAAATTTAGGTATAAAACTGTTCTGGAAAAATCACATCAAGGGTATTACATAGCATAAAAGGAAAAAAACTGCAGAGAAGGAAACATGAAACAAGTTATGCGACGTGTCAAACAAAAAGATCTGAAATTGCAAAATTTCAAGCATTTTAAAAGATATTTTTATATATTAAAGCTATTCATTATAATTAGATTACTATAAAACCAATCAATAAAAGATTTAAATTAAACCAAAAAATTATTAAAAATTTTAATGACTCTCTGAATTTTCTTTTCCGATATCTGCTCCGAAACAAATTAATAAAAATTTATTAAATAAAACCCAAATCAAAAAAAAATTAAATAAAATAGAAAGGTATGAAAGCCCTAAAATCAAATAAAGCATTATGTTTTTGCTCAGTTGAATAAATTATAGGAATAAATGTTTTATTTTGAATCAGAGAAAAATATTTTAATTGTTATTAACAAATATATTGTGAAACCATAAATTGCTAAAAATACAACAACTATAATGAAGATGTCTTAAACATAATTTATTTAAATTTTTGATATATCTCATTTTTAGCCTTTTGTTTTTAATATATATTAACAATACTTGGCCTCGTTAAAGTAAATTAATAACCTTAGCAAATTGCGATTTTGAACCAAATCGAAATTGTTTGAAGTTTAACTAATTAATGAATTAAAAATATATTTGGAATAATATACATTATGATGTGCAATGACTTTTTAATCTACAAGGCGGAAACGTCGATTATTTTCTCAGCTATAAAACAAATAAATAAACCCAATGACAAAAAATTGCAATAAATATTATCTATTTAATTATCTAAAAACTCATAGTGTTAAAAGCAATCCTAACATTAAGATAAAAATTATTTGAATAATAATAAATCTCATTAACAAACATTTAAAACAATATAATTATTTTTTCATTATATTAAAGAAATTATTTATTTATTTTTAAATTGCAAATAATTTATTATATTTTAAATGTTCACTATATTTCAAGAACAAAAATAATTACACCTCAGCCGGGAGTTACAGACAGCCACGCCCAATTTTGGTATGAAGGGCACCGGGACCAAAAAATTATTACAAATTTTAATGACTCTCTTAATTTTCTTTTCCGATATCTGCTCATTAATTTATGCGAAAATGAACAAAATGGGACGAGAAAAACTAAAAATTGATTGCTTTAGTTGGATGGAACGATCATTACTGAAGATGCTATGTGTTGTGCCAGTGTTTTCCCGGTCCCATTTTTCGGACGGTTCCGCGGTTTCGGTTCCGAAATCGCTTCTGGATTCTCGCGGTTCCCGAACGTTGGAACCGGAACCAGGAAAACCGCTGTGTGCCTGTTTCTCCCTCCCCCCGGCGCACGGACGTTTAATAAATTCAGTGTTTTTTTTTGTTTCTGAAAAAATACGATAGAATATATTTTATAAAATCTGCCAATGCCACTAAATAATTTGTTTTAGCAAAATATAATAGTTAACTTTAAATTATTTTATTTTATCATATCTTAGAATCTGGGGTCGTTTTTCATATTAATTTTAACAATTAGATATGCTTTATTAAATTCCAAAATTTATATTTTTCCTGTCTATTTTCATTGACTTTCATAATAATGATTTCTTAAAACACAGTGTTTTTCTTGCACGGGCGCACTTTTCTCAGAGGCTTTCAATTACAGCGAATCCTTTATTTTTATCTTATTTTTTTCATTGAAATTTGATATTTTTTTAAATTAAATTCCAGAAATATTGCGTTTTAATTGATGGCAATTAAAGTATTGTTATTTGATATTAATTTGTTTATTTAAAAATTGTTTCAATTCAAAATTATAGTAAGAGTGATTGCAATTACAAAAAGTAAATCCCATTATTTATCAAAAATTTAATATTTTGTGAAAAGTAATAAATCACGAATATTAAATATTTAATGTTTAAAAGTATTATGGAAAGTTTGGATGTTTTATTCAATGCACATAAATTATTTAAAAGTTCAACATAAATAAAATTGTTTCTAAAACAAATCAACGCACAATAAAAAAAAAACTCAAACACAATAATGCTGGTACAAAAAGTCAGTTATTCGCCCTTTGAATTATTGAAAGACAATTCTATAACACTCGTCGGATGCGCATATTTGGATAAATAAAATTAATATTTACAATTTATTTATTATTATTTTAGATTTTTAAAAATCGTTCAATTTTATAGCAAGCATCAAAAAAGCATGCAGGATTAAAAGTGTTAGTTTTAAAAAACTAAAAACGTTCTTCTATACAAAATTATAATAAACTTAAAAACTAAAAAATTTAAATTTTAAAAAGCTTTGCTAAAACAAATTGAACTGAAAGATAATGAAAACAATAGTAATCTAGCGTTGAAAAATACAATGTAATTTCCTTAAGAGCTATACTTTATAAATGTTGTAAAATTCAATTAAAATGCAAAATGTTTATAGGTTATGATTATACAATAATTAATAAAAAATTTATATTATAATAATGATCCCTAGCAATTTATCAAATTTAAAGTTAAAAATGCCTATAAATTTACTAATTACAATGTGTCATAAAATTTACTTCTGTTGTGTTAAAATAGTAAATTAGTGTTAACACTATAGAACTTGATCTATTCAAAGCGTTTTTATCGAATTGCAAAATTTTAAAATTAAGGAATTTATATTAATTCATTCAAGAATTATACAAAAATATGTGACAAATCCGTAGAAAGAAAATAAGAAAATAATGAGAATAGCACCGGTGCTAAAAATGTGATAAAAAATAATACCGCTTCACAACCTATTACGAAGTGGATACCATAAAGAAACATCACAACATGCTTCAAGGAAAGAAATTAATAATTACCGTAATTGCATTAATTTTCGCACACTTTTTTAAATAACCAAAGTTAAATGATTTTATACCATAACTTTGAATATTAATTTAAATTTAAAATTTAATTTGATATTATAACTTTTAAAATGCTATTTAATTACTTATGCTAGAAGAGCTGGCATAACGCCTCCAAGCTTATGCCTTATATCGTAAAACTGAAGGTAGAAAAAAAGAAACTGTCAGAGGCATTGTTTTAAAATAAATGTATTATTTTACAATTTAAAAACTATTGCAAATAGTAGAAATTGTCGACAGTAAGAGGACACACGTAGAAAACCTTAAAAAATTTACATAACAGCCGCTGAATGTTTTTTAGCAATCTTTCAAATGAAAAAAATTATTTTGCTTAACAGTAGTATAAAATTTATTAAAAATAAAACAGTCGCCGAAACACTCCGATCATCAAAATCCTCGGCAGAAAATGCAGAACCTATACAAAAAGACAGATTTATATTGATTTATAACACTTTATTTAAAGCAATTGATGATCAAAATAGTTTTCAAATTTATAATAATTTGATTTTTTAATTTTATTTAAATAAAAGTAAATCAATTTTAAACAATGAATAAGTAAGAGTAGTTTGAAATAAAAAGTAAACCATAACGCATAAAAGAAAAAATGCAAAAACTTTTAGCAAATTTGTGAAAAAAAAATTATATTTAAATAAATTATACAAAAATTATTACTTTCCAAAAATCGTAGTGATCCGTGAGCAAAACGAACTATTAGGCGCCAAGTAATATCTATAACTTCAAATTTATTTATCAAAATCATTTTTAAAATTAAGAAACTTCAACAACAAAAAAAAATAAAAAAGCATTTAAATTTCGCATAATTCTTAATTGATATGCTTGTTTAAAACTATGAGATTAAAAATAATGAAGCCACCAACTGATAAGGCAAAGAAGGATGACTAATCTCTTGTGCACACGAGATAAAATCCCGCCGAAGTTTATGCGCTTCGAATAATATAATATTAAAAACTAAACTATTCCCGATTTAAATTAATTTTGATTCAAATTTGTTTAATTTCCTATATTTAAAATCAAAAACGACTTTATTTATAATTTTTTATTTTAACTAAAAATTGCATAAACCAAAGAAGTGAAAGCTTCAATAAACGTTAAATGAAACACACAACATGCGCCTGAGTCTCAATATGCCTTGTGCCAACAGTTTTTCAAAAATAATAAAATACACTTTTTTCATTTCCCTTCTCGTTAGATTTAAATCATAGCATTAGTTTTTTAAAGTTTTTATATTGCCTCAGAATTTTTTCTATTTAGAGATAACAAAATACGTTTTTTTAAAATAAAACTATTACAATAATTATTTTTAAAGATCAAAATAATTACAAAATTAAAAATTAAATACGAGAGCGCTGCCTTGGACTACCTCAACCGTGTCGAAAAAGCGCTTGATATATTTGACTTTATCCGTGGATAGTTTATTTGCAAAATTATAAACAATAAAGAATGCGTTTCCTGCCTTTCAAACCTGTTTTTTTGGTTATTTATAAAATGTGTAATTTTGTAAAAACTAAATTTTTTTTTCAACAATGACCATTACTTTTGGTTTTTTAATTGAGTTAAGTTTGTCGTTTCAACAGCCAATTATTTTTTTTTATATCTATTCATAATAGAAAATTAATTAATTTATCGTATAATACCATTATTTAATTGTATTGTGTTGCTTGCAACTTAGCACCTTTATTTATCAATTAAAATTTAAAAAAAATCGTGATGAAAATGAAAAGTGCGGAAACCAGCGACAAATGCGGGTTTACCTTTTTTCATTAATTTAATTTAAATAACACATTTTAAAATCAAAAAGATTTTAAATTTGACCAGCCTGGTTTTATTTTATTGTTAATCGAGCTGAACACGTATAAGAGAGGGCAAGGGGGTATAAATGGTATTTAAAATGTTAAATAAAAATGAAGAACAGTATTTTTTAAATGAATAAATTGAAAGAATGATAAATACATTAATTTTTAAAATTTAATTTTTAATCCTTTAAAAATTAATTTAAAAAATTTTAAACTGTTGTCCTTAGCCAATAAGCACAATAAAAAATTGAAGGAATAAAAAAATATATGTAAATCATAAAGATTTTTAATAATGTTAAGTACCTTTTTATCGGATATAATAAATATAAGATTTTTCATTAATATATAATTTTATTTTTTAATTAATAATTAAACGATGTGATTTTATTCCGTCAAATAAAGAACGATGGAAAGTTACTAAACTGCATTAATAAAGGAAGTAAATACGAGGATACCTAGCACTAAATAAAAAAGAAAGAAAAAATTGAAACAAAAATGGAACATTATTATATTTCATAAAATATTAAGTAAAATTTAAATTATGCAGTGTCTCACAACCAGCAAAAATATTAATTGAGTGCAAAATTTTGATCATTGATTGATATTTAAAATACAGTAACTAACATCTTTAAGAACCCGTTTTTGCTGTTTGTCTGGTATTTTGCTCACTAAACGAAAACAACTTTAATATTAAAAAATTATTTTTTAAGAAGTTTTTGAAGACCTGTGGCATTTTTTATTCAATTATTCTTGTAAAATATCGTAGATTTATGTTTTATATTTGTTTTATTATCTCATTGTGACCAGCAAGAGGAATAATTGCCACAAATTTTATAAATATTTTACTAAATGCATAAAATTTTAAATTCTATATATAACTAAAAAATAGATAAATCAATGAATTTATACAAATCAGGTATGCCGCTTTTATTTTTATTCTTGCGAAATGTTTTTTTGAGTTGACCTACTATCATCGTAATCACCGTGGTTTTGAAATGCCGGTGAGCACTCCACCACCGCATGGAGGAGTGGATCGCTTTGCGGGGCACAAGCCTTCAACATAAAGCGTGATAAAATAATCATGGTGAAAATTATAACCAAATATCCTTAAAATAGTGCTATAAAAATAAACTCAACCTTTAATTCCAAAAATCAATTAATTTATTAAAGAAATTTATAAATACAAATTACATATTTTCATTAAAATAATAATAAAATGAGTATGCAGAATTCTTGGCATAAAAAATTTGATAATGAAAGGGGTAATAAATAAATAATATATTATTGGAAAAGCAAATTTTTTAAAGCTTATTTAGCTCTTTTTGTGACGCCATTAGACCAATTCATAAATAAAGCATCGAAATATATTGAGTGTGCTGCTTTGAAGTCGTTAAGTTTAATTAAAATATCATTAGAGGAAAATATATTAAGCTTTCTTGAGCATCGACAAAAATATGGAACTTTCTTAAATCTTACAAAAATTAATGTTAGACTTCTCCACAGACACAACCTCGGGCGTCAACAAATCATCGTGTAAACTTTGTGGGCAATTCCAAATAGAGACCGGTCGAGACGAGATCTCGTCTCGAAATCTCGAAAAATCTCGACCGAGATTCTCGAGAAATCTCGTCTCGACATCTCGTCTCGAATAAAACTGAATTTTCGAGATTTTTCGAGATCCGAGATTTTTTCGAGAATCTCGTCTCGAGTCTCGCTCGAAAGAAGCTCGAGATTCTCGATCTCGACTCCAAAAATTTTTCATAAAAACAATGCTTTTCTTAACAAAGATTTCCAATTTTTGTAAAAAATTCCTCCGGCTGCGCCTGTCGGCACCGCCGGACATACTCCATTTTGGCTGCAAATCTCTTAACAAATTGAGTTAAAAATTCAAAATGTTCTCGGCGGCGCCTATCGGCACCGCTGAACCTCCTCTCACTCCCAAAAGTGAATAAAAATTCTCAAAAACTATTTTTGAAAAATTTCATAAAAAATTCTAACAATTTTCTCGCTGGTCAGACACTAAGACCCTCACCATTGAATTTTCTTTTGATTTTCAACGCTAACACTTATATTTCGTGACCAAATTTTGCAGACATGCTTCTAGTGCTCCCTTCTTACCCCTACAAAATTTGGTGGAGTTTCTGTTTGAAAATTATATTTGCATCAAAATCTCGAATCTCGACTGTTCCGGGTCGAGATTTTCGAAATCCGAGATTTTTTGAGAATCTCGTCTCGACATCTCGTCTCGACTAAAATGAGCTTCACGAGATTTTTCGAGATCCGAGATTTTTTCGAGAATCTCGTCTCGAGTCTCGCTCGAAGCTCAAGTCCGGTCTCTAATTCCAAATACCCCTTGTAATTAAAAAATTATTAGATGGGGTGCATTGATGACCAAATTACTCTAACCGTCTGATCTCTCTTTTTAGCACACTATTTCTTCAAAAAATAAAATGTTCAAAAAAGTAACAAAATAAAATGTTCAAAAAAGTACTAAAAAATTATTAGATGGGGTGCGTTGTGACCAAATTACTCTAACCGTAGGACTCTCTCTTTTAGCACACAATTTCTTCAAAAAATAAATGTTCAAAAAGTAACTAAAAAATTATTAGATGGGTTGCGTTGATGACCAAATTACTTAACCGTCTGACTCTCTCTTTTCAGCACACTATTCTTCAAAAAATTAAATGTTTAAAAAGTAACTAAAAAATTATTAGATGGGGTGCGTTGATGACCAAACTACTAACCGTCTGACTCCTCTTTTTAGCACACTATTTCTTCAAAAAATAAAATGTTCAAAAAAGTAACTAAAAAATATTAGATGGGGTGCGCTGATGATCAAATTACTCTAACCGTCTGACTCTCTCTTTTAGCAACTATTTCTTCAAAAAAAAATGTTTAAAAAAGTAACCAAAAAATTATTAGATGGGGTGCTTGATGACCAAATTACTCTAACCGTCTGACTCTCTCTTTTTAGCACACTATTTCTTCAAAAATAAAATGTTTAAAAAAGTAACTAAAAAATTATTAGATGGGGTGCGTTGGGAGACCGGAAATGACCCCGAGACTGGGGTGCGTTGGACGAGATCGGTAATTTAATTTTTATTTTAAAATAAATATTTAAGATATGCATTTAAAAACATTTTATTTTATAAAGATAATTAAAAGTAAAATAATCTTGAAAGTAAATAAATGAATAATATTTAAAAAAATTAAAATTATGAAAAATAAATTGCAGTTTTACATAAATCCATGATGGAAACGGTCGTTAAATTATTATTAAAATATAATTACAATTTGTATAAGGCATATAAATTGTTTAAAGAAAATTTACTTATTATAAGACATCAAAAAATGTACTGTTTTGTTAATAATAAATCAAAGTAAAATTTGTTATAAATTATATATTAATTAATAACAAATTTATTATTCAAAGACGATAGCCAATTTATTAATAAATCTAATATTAGAATAAATTTTAATAAAAAATTATATAAAATTATATCAAATATTATTAAGTCCAAACTTATGTTCATTATTATCAAGAACTTGCTAATAATGATTTCTTAAAAAGCAGATCTAAGTTTCAATTTATTACATACTATTAGATTTATTTAAAAAATTTGTGTAAATTTTATTTTAAAATATATAGATTTGCTTTATGACAATTAGAGTATTGATGCTAAAAAACAATCTTTTCAAAAAAAAAATCCAAAATACAAAAAATTATTCTAAGCTTTATAAAAACTAAAAAAATAATTTTTAAATTTAAAATTAAATTGTAATATTTAATATGTTACTAAATTATATCAAATTTTTATAATATAATGAAAATAAAGAATCATTATTTCAAAATAAAAAATTATTTAAAAGTTTAAAATAAATACAAAATGTTCTTAACATAAGTGTATTCAAAATATTAAAAAAATTCAATCAGACATTTTTTTATTCAAGAAGCGATTTAACATTACTGATATTAAATATATCACACATGAACGCCTATCATAACGTATTTAGTAATTACAAATTATTTATATAATTTAAAATAGATTATTATTAAAAATTAAAATAAAATTCAAATTTTAATGTATTATTTTTATAATATAATATTTATAAATTTTAATTAAAATAAAAACAAATATAAAATATATTATTAATACTAACATAAAAATAAAAAATTGTTAAAAAAAACATACATTTAAAAAAATTTTATAATGACCTTATTTTCAAAATTTGTAGGGTAAATTAAATTAAAATAAAATTTTAAATTATATACTTATAATTTTAGACTTTAATAATAAATTGTTTCAAAAATCTATATCAATTTATTAAATTAAAAGTTATATTTTTAATAAAATGTTTTATAATATTAAATATAATTAAATCAATTATAGCAATTAATCTGAGATATATTTAAGCATTTAATTGTGTTTTAATCGAATTGTAAATTTATATGCATTAAGGACTTATTATAATTTAAATCAAAAGTTAAAAATATTGTGACATATTCGTAAAAACAAAATATGCTTGAAAATAATCAGAATATCATCATTTCAATAAATGAGATTTAAATAAAATATCTTTACACCTAATAAGTTANNNNACTTATAGATAACATAAAATAATATTACAATATTTTTCAATAAACAAATTAATAATAAAATTAAAAANNNAATACTTAAATTATGCACACTTTTTTAAAAACAAAAGTTAAATAATTTAAAACCATAAATATTAATAAAAATTTTNATTTTTACTATTTTTTTGATATTTTAAGTTTTAAAATGCTAAATAATTTTTTTTGCTAAAATAACTTATATATGGTCTCCAAATTG
>JAEVLN010000016.1:1987216-2026653 GCA_018350325.1 Globodera rostochiensis | reverse complement strand
GTCATTTATAAAAAAGCTTTTTCATTAAGAAGCGGTTTTATTGTAATTATATCCAGTTTTTTATAAGAATTTTTTAGGAATGTTGATGTGTGCTCAGATGGAGCCAATTAATTGCTTATTTGTATAATTTTAATTCTGTGTTGTATAACATTTGAAACAAGGTTTTTATTAGGTTTTTTTGCACTTCACAGTTTCCCCATAAAAATTAATTTTATTTAAATAAAGATAAAAAAAGTAAAAAATATAAATTAGATAAATAAAAACAACAATGTAAAATTAATACAATAGCCAGCCTTTAACCAACCCAATATTTAAAAAAAGCCAAATAAGTTTCAAAAAAACGTATAGAGGAGTTATGCGGTTCAACACAACGCAGCTCAATGATAGTGTTGGATTAAATGCTTATTTTTATGCCTATTCATTTTCAATTAAAATATGTACTTTATTTTCTTTTTTTAACAATAACTTATTAAATGCGTTCACGCGCTTCGTCATTTATTTAAAAAGTTTAATTTTTAGTGTTCGAGATGGCCTAATAAAATATTTTACCTATCGTTAAAACGCCTTACGTGTTTTTATTTTTTGAATAGTCCGTATACCAGGGGTGCCATCGAAAATTTTGCAAAATAAGGACAGTGAAGGTCAAAAATAAGATTTTGCTAAAAATAAGGACACTTTACAAAATGTTCAAAAATGCAATAAAATGTGAGTTTTTAACCATATTTTTCGACATCGACAATTTTTCTCAATAATTCGGGCTTGGAAATTGCTCCCATGGATTTTCAAAAAAGAGGGATTTGCAACAAACATTTAAAAATACGGCAATTTTTTTAAGCTTTTTCGGAATAGGATGGTCCGGCGACCACCGCGTCCGTGCCCAGTGTTTTCGAAAGTGGTTGGTTTCGACAGTGAGTGATTTCGACAGTGAATTCCAAATAAATGTTTTGAACTTGTTAGACATTTCGAATTTTCAACTTCTAAATACTTTTTAGACCTGTACCTTATCCATTTTGCTAAAAAAATGCAGTTAAGTTTGTGCATATTATCTGCTTTGTCTTTAGTTTCCAAATCAATGCAAATGCTTCACATTTATAAATAAATAATGCCATTTTTATTTTATTAGCTTTAAAGTTAGTTAATTTTATTTTATACAATTTAATTTTGTTCATATTTCAAGTTTTTAGAGCAAATTTATTTTTTGGCACCGTAAGTTACTTATATCGACAACAAAATCGCCTTGCCTCATTGCAGATTGAAAATTTTATTTATGCATATTTTAAATAATTGATTGTTGAAACATGTTTTGAAGAAATAGTGTGCTAAAAGAGAGAGTCAGACGGTTAGAGTAATTTGGTCACCAACGCACCCAATCTAATAATTAGTTACTTTTTTGAACATTTTATTTTTTGAAGAAATAGTGTGCTAAAAAGAGAGAGTCAGACGGTTAGAGTAATTTGGTCATCAACGCACCCCATCTAATAATTTTTTAATTACTTTTTTGAACATTTGTAAAGATACATAAAAATAAATAGTTTAAATTTTTTAAATACAACTTGAGAATAAATCATCATAACTTGAGTTTTTTGTACGTGATTTTGTAGTTAGATAATACATAATTGCATATTTTATTTCTACTAGGCTCATTTATTAAATAAAATAAAGTTTAAATTTTTTTTTTGGTAATTTATTGATTCACACAATGCTCGCGATTTCTAAATAACAGCTCGATCAATTTGATCGCAAAACAAAAGTTTCAAGTTTAAATCTTTTAAATGAGAATTTCTATTTAATCTTAAAAGTTATTAATCTAAAAATAAATAGCAAAAATAACATTTAAACAAATAATGAATATGCATAGAAATTAATAAAATACATTACTTAGCATATTCAAGGATTATTTTTTTTGTGTTGGCTAGGTCTTCAGCATAGCGCGAATTCTATTAATTTAATTAATAACAAATTTATTTTGAAATTAAGTATTTAAGAGATGCATTTAAAAACATTTTTATTATTTTAAGGTTGATAAAGAAAATTAAAAGCATAAATAATCTTGAAAGTAAATAAATGAATGATATTCAAACCCATTTAAAAAAACTAAAATTATGAAAAATAAAATTGCAGTTCATATATACATACACCCATTCCATGATGGAAACGGTCGTACCGGGCGCAGTTGATTAATACTTTTAAATTATTATTAAAATCATTAGCAAATTACAATCTGTATAAGGCATATAATTTGTGATCTTAAAGAAAATTTACTTTTTTTCTTTCTAACATAAAAAATATTAAATAAATTTATCAATCAATAATAAATAGAGTCAGAACATGTACTGCTTCTAAAAATTGTTAATAATAAATCAAAGCAAAAATTGTTACACCATAATTATATAATTAATTAATAACAAAATTAGTATTCAAAGACGACAGCCAGCCAAATAAATTGAGGTTATTAATAAAGCTAATAATTAGAATAAATTCCAATAAAAAACTATATAAACTTATGTCAAAAATTATTAAGACCATCGCTGGTGTTCAATTTGCTTATTAAGGAGAACGTGCATCTACCAATGCTTTCATGAAAAGCAGATCTAAAGTCTCAATTTTTGAAAATGAAATAAAAAGGCTGCGTTTATTACATACAAACTATTAGATTTATTTAAAAAATTAGATTAAACAAAAATAGTCGAGAAATTGTTATTTTTACAAATAAACAAAATAGATTCGCTTTATGAAAAATGGATGCCTATTGCAGACGCCAAAAGACAATCTTTTCGTAAAATAAAATCCAAAATACAAGAAATGATTCTAAGCTTTAGAAAAGCCAAAACATAAAACTAATACGTTAAATTCAAAATGAAAAAAAGTGAAATATTACATATGTTACTAAAATTATAGCAAATTCTCACTAACATAATAAAAATAAAATAATCACTATGCCCAAATAAAACATTAATTAACCGTTTAATAATAAATGGAAAATGTTTCACTTACCATGAGTGTTTTCAACATGTTGATAAAATTTGACTCTAAATCAGTACACTTTTTTATTCAAGAAAAGAAGCGAGTAAACATTACGGCTTGCCTAATAAACATATCACACATGAAAGGCCTGTCAAAAATAACGTTTTTAGTAAATTCAAAATAATTGATTAAAAAAAAAGTAATTCAAAGTAGAAGATTCAAGTTTAAAAATTAAAGTAAATTTCAAATTTTATTGTATTATTTTTGTAATATACTAAAAATTATTTTCCTCTTAATCCTTAATTAAAAGAAAAGCAATAATTGGGTACAGAAATTATATTATCAATTCATAAAGCTTACATAAAAATAAAAAGATTGTTAAACAAAACATAGACTTAATAAACTTTTATGATGAGACAATTTTAAGAAATTTGAAGGGTAATTAGCTAAAAATAAAGCTTTAGATATAACATACCTGCACTTTTAGCCTTTCAATAATAAATCGTTTCAGAGAAAAAATTCTATTTTAATTCAGGCGAAGATAAGCCATCAACCTATTTTTGTTTTAATAAGATGTTTTATGATAGTAAAGATAATTAAATCAATTGTTGCAATTAATCTGAGATTATATTTAAGCATTTAGTTGTGGTAATTAGCTGGTAAATCCACATGCATAAAAGCCATTATCATAATTTAAAGCAAAATGTTAAAAGTAAATATTGCCGATTTGTTTTCAAAACGAAATATGCCTTGGAAATGGACAGACGTTGGTCATTTGAATAAATGAAATTTAAATAAAGTATTCCTCCTAATTAAAAAAATTAACTTATAAAAAACAAAAAAATAATCATACAATATTTGTGCATAAAACAAATTTATAAAAAAATAAAAAAAATACTTAAATTATTAACAACTAAACAAAAATAAAAAGTAAAATCTAAAAGAGATACATATTTATGAAATTTTTTTTTCTTTCTATTTTTTTCTCTATCTGAAGTTTTATACAAATCAAAAATTTTTTTTTTTAAATTAAGCTATATGTTGTAGGCCAATATTTTGTTTTTTTAAATTTTAATGTATTTTTTATATTGCATTATCAATAGTTTTTAATTAAAAAGGTTCAAAAAATTTTATCAATTTGCAGTATTATATAATTGCCTTTTGTTTGTATCAAAAAACAAAAATTGCATTCAAAATTAAAATAATATTTGTTTAATTTTAGAGATTATGTTTCTATAAATCCCTTTAAAAATATCTATATTTAGATTTTTTGTTAAATTTTAGAAAATTTTGTTTGGCCAAAATTTGACCCAAAGCTCAAAATTCCTAAACATAATGTGCGGTTTTTATTCGTATTGGACAATTTAACTAATAAAAAAATTAGTTTATTTATGTCTATATATTATATTTATTTCAATCTGTAATCTTTTTTGTTTTCTTTGTGGGTAACAAGTAATATTCCTTTTTGACAATACCGATAAAATTTTTTGGATATTGGTATTTTGTAATTTTGATGTAACCTTTTTGACATGATATTAAAAATTTATTGGTCCAAATATAAACTGTTACATCAAATATTATTACATTATTACATACTTTTGTATTTTACACCTCTTAAAGCGTCATGGAATCGGTATTACTTTTAATTATCAAGCTATATTAGCAACTAAAAATATTGACTGGTAAAATTTATATTTTGTTTTTTGTTAGTTTGTTTGTTTATGTGGGTGTGTGTTTTTCGAAATATGTATTTGAGGGGCATACTTTTTCCACATACATTTTCGGGTCGTGCACTTATATGTATAAATGTTAATTTCGTTGTTAATTTTAAGATGATATCTCTGGTCCTATGACCCTTGTTCCGCAAAGCACACTTATATTTCAACCGTTATTAATTTCATTACATGTTTGTATTCCTTATTAAACTTAAAATTTTATGTTTGATTGTTTCGGGATGCATTTGAAATAATGCATTTGAAATAGTTAAATGTACATTAAAATTTAAATTATTTATTAATTTTTGATTTGTTTGCTTGTGTATAAATATATAATTTGGCTTTTCTTTAGTTATAATTACAGTAATAATTTTTTAATTGATGTTAACCAATATTTAAAATTTATTTTTTATTAAACTTATATTATAGTATTAAATTTATATTAATCACATTGCTCTGTGAGCCTCAGTTGTCTCCCGACTAACGGTGTGATTGCGACGATCAAATTTATTGTAAAATTACAATTAGAATATATTTATCGTAATTAAGTCAACAGGCAATTACCTATTTAGTAAAGCTTCATTATATTTGTCGCTTTTTTAGTTTGCCCGAGATATTCGTAATCTAGATTGTGTTAAAGCTTAGGGTTAAAAAACTTATTAATAATTTTTGAAGATATTTCTCAAAAATTTACCAATCTTTGTTTTATTTTGTTAGATTTACGAATTTTTCCTTTGTTGTTATTTCAATTTTCTACTTAATATCTTTTCGATTTTATATAAGTTTTTATTTTGGATTCTAATTATTTATGTTTGAAATATCAAACCCACTTCTTACGCGTTTAAAATTTATTCCTTTACATAGGGGTTTTTTAACAAATATTATACTTTACAATACAATTTTAATTTAGAAATACAAAATTATAATAGGGCTGCTATCATTGCTAATATGTTCAAGAAACATAAACAGAAAAAATAAATTTTATATTTTTCTTGTGTCATTTCATTTTAATTTCTTTTTTGTGATAGTATGTATAATTAACTTTTTAAAACGATTGAAAAATATTTGATATGGCTTTTTTTTTGATCTAATTTAATAATTAATAATTGTAATTTTTATATTGCCGTTAAAGCTGTGCAAGTTTTTTAATCCTTTAAAAGTAATACAATTTTGGGATTGGATTTTAAATAATTTATTTTGTTGTTTATATTACGGTTGTGCACACGACTTGCTTGTTCCCCGTTTGTGGAAAGGCCCCGAAATTCCACTCCTAATGGTCAAAACACCAATGAATTTTACTATAATTTAGGCACGATAACAGCGGATGTTGCTGTTTGTGTTAAATATTAAATCATTTAAATTTGATTTATTGTCGAACATATAAATTCCATATAAAATAACGTTTAAAATATTTCAAATTATTTTTATTTATTTATAATTTTTTCATATCAAATAAAGCTTTTTTATCTCGTGCTATTGCGTGGTCTCAAACATAATTTTTTTAGTTATTTACACACTTTTTTATGGGCGACTCCGACTTTGGGTTTGCCTCAACTTTAGTCTTTGCGTTCAGCGACCAAATGACAGCAAAACAAAAAACATCGTTAATTGTATATAATTTTCTATTTAGTTTATCTGGTTTATCAAATTTTTAATAATAATTTATTGTTCATAAAATTTATAATTTTATGCAAATCTCTGTCACTTTATAATTAAACAAAACTAAGAATAATATACAAGCAATTGAAAACAATTATTGGCTATTACGCTGTTTTTAATTGGCATTGTAAACAGTTTAATGATTAATAACATTGGTTTTTCAATTTGGTTGTTTATTCTCCAAATCTTGAAGATTTTTTACAAGCTGCATCGTAAATATAGTTTCTTGGCTTAGATGTAGAAATTCAGGTGTTTGTTAATGATTTTTTTATTGATCTAAAATGCATCATTGATATATGTAAAGACAAATTGTTTATCTTATTAAATTATTCGTTTTTTGGGGGGTTTTGCTGTGCATTTTTTTGTAATCATTAAATTTTTTTAGTTTTTTTATTGTTACAAAACTTAAAACTGCATTTTTTAAATAAATTATGTAAAACTAAAATCAAGTTTTTTTTTTGTCTACCAACCGATTCTGCGAAAAATTTCCAAGTTTGTCATTTCTATGACCCTTTGCAAAGTTTCATATTCGCCTCTCTTCCTGTTTCCCTCTTTCTACCACATTCCTAACCATTTCCACTAGTTTCATGTTTAGCTAGTTCGTTAATTCGTTCCAAATCTCTTTCAATATCGAGGCTGCCACCATATCAGCGCCGATAAATTCTTAAAAAATTTTAAAGAATATTATTTCTTTCTAGTTCGAGTGGTTTAATTGTTTTAATTATTAAAAATATTAAGTTTATTAAAGAGTTTAATTTTAATTTTTCAAACTTTTTAACTCATAAGTTTTCGATTTTTTAAATCGGATAAATTGGAGCATAGTGTTAAAAAATCTATGGAATATTTGTTTTGAGCCCATAAGTAACCCTATAAAAGAAAGCCGATATCGTGTTGCTCTTGCAATCAATTCAAAATTTGAATAGAGACAACCTTGCCAAATAGATTTCCAATCTTTATTTATGTTTTTTGGAAATTAAATTATTTCTGTTTAATCTTTTTATTCAATAGATTTTTTCAATTGTCTTTGTTTATACACGTAAATAATTAAGTGTTTATTAATTTTACAGATAAGTTTATTTTTTTTTATTTTTTTATTTTACTAATGTTTAAAATGATTAGGGCAGCCGACTATAATGTGTTTATTTTTTGTTTTTTTTATCCTTTTGTAATTTTAAAATAAATGGTTGACTTCAAATTATTAAAAAGTTTAACTTCGCCACTTACCGAGTTTTATAATAATAATAATTATTTAAATTAAGTCTTAGAGAATTTTTTAAACTAATTAATTTCTAGCATCAATTAAGAAAAATTTTATCTAAAATCGACAAAATTTTGTTTAATCTAACCGCTAACGCTCGGTCGGTTCTGTTTTGTTTTTCCATTGTCTATTTGTTTAATTCGGTATTTTTATAAATGTTTTGAATCAGTCATATAAATTTACTACTTTAGTTTTTTCTATTTTTATCTAGTAGAATTTTAAATGGATATCCTCCACTGAAAAACAAAATTTTATTTTATCCGTGTGTTGTTTACAATTAAGTTTTATTTTTTTTGCTAATTTTGAGGTGCATTTTTTTCTTTATTGTTGCTTCAATGGCAATTAGTTGATAGTGTTAAATCTAAAATAATCAAACACATTATTTTAATATTTTATTGCTACATTGCTGTTTATCATTTCCCATTCTCAAAACAGCTAAATAAAGCTTAAATGGCAAACGATTCGTTAAATTTACACAAACAATGTAATAGCTTATATTTTAAGTAACATAATAGGTAATTGTCAAATTAAATTAGTAATAAGTAACGGTAAAAACTAAGTAAAAGTAAGTAATCCGTAATAAGTAATAAGTAATTTTCCAAAAATTTTTTTTAAGTCTTAAAATTTCTTTTGTTTAAATCCCAAAATTTTTACTTCATATTAGCGACCGACATTTTGAAAGGGACGCAGCGACATAATAATTAACTATTTATATAAATCATTTTAATGTGCATTACAGAAACGCCTTTTATTACGCTTTTATTTTTGTACGATTTAATTGTTTACCGCTCAATTGCTTTATTTGTTACATCGCTTTTTGCATTCTTCATATTAAATGAATCAATGATTAAGAAGTTTTTATTTTAAATTGTGAACTGTATGCATATAAATGCCAATTCTTATTTTATACTTCATACAGCAGAAAGATCATATCTGTATCTCTTGTGTAGCTTGTGAAATTGAGGTTGTGCCATTGCACTTGTCATGCGAGCGTTTAATTTTATTTTAAATTTTATATATTTTTTTGTTAGTTTAGATTAATTTTTATGTTTCCCCTAAAGTTTTAAATTTAAAAAACATGTTAAGTTGATCACTAAAAGCGTTTTACTTTTTAAATATGTTGAAATATCAAAAATAATAATTGGGTGTTATACATGCTTTAATTTCCATTTTTCAAATTTTTATTTTCGATTTAGTTTTTTGAGATGTAGTTTCTTGCTTTTTTACTGTATCAAACACAGTTTAGCGGTTTTCAAAACAATTTAAATTTTATCCCTTTACACTTGTAATTGATTTTTATGATGGCTGTTAATTAGCACCTCATTAAGTTTTATTTTGTTAATTCAATTTTTAAAAGTTTTTTTTTGAATGTTTTTATTCATATTTGGATATTTAAAAAATGACTTCTGCAAGTTATAAATTTTCGAAAGTTACTAAAAAAAATTCAGAGTTAATTCAAAAATAATATTTAATTGGTGATTGGACAAATACAAAACTATGTTCAAAATAAAATAATGTTGAATTAAAATTGAAATTAAAAACATTATTAAATAACAAGCACTATTTGTTTCATTAATCTATGTTTATTTGTTAGTTATAACAATTTATTATTTATTTAAAAATGCATAAACACAGATTATATGCATTTATCTTTTCACTTGCATTGGCGCGTTGACTGATAGGAATTTGATTAATTTGTAAATTAGTTGAGTTTAAATTTTGTTGTATGATAGTTTATTTTTTGCATTTTAAATTAATTTAATTTTTATTTTTAATCGCAATTGGTTTTTAAATTGATTAATATTTCAAACTTAAAATTTTGTTTTAAAAGCAGGGTTGCTATTAAAGAGATACAAATATAAAACTTTACCATTCCACATTGTATAGACATTACAAGTTTGGCTATGACGGCCGAGCGCTTTCAATTCCCTAATTCTGAAAATTTTAAGACTTTTATTTTAATATTGTGCTTAATTTAAGATTTTTTTGATTTTAGTTTATTACAAAATTTTAAATTATTAATTAAGCTGACTAATAATGATAAACTATTGTTTCTATTTATTCGTCTTTTATTCATTTGTAATATTGTTAATTTGTTTTTATCTTTGTGAAATTTTATTTCAATTTGTTTCATTTACGTTTTTCAACTTATAACTCTTTAAATAGATAATCCAATATGCCATTTGTTGTTTTTGTTTTTAGCTCAGCCATTTAATTATCTAAATTATTTGGAAAATTGAAATTTTTACTATTTAATTATATTTTTAAATTATTGTTTTTTTATATTTAAAACAATTTTAGTCAGATAATTTTAAAAACTCAAGGAATTATTTTTCGCATTATAGGAACTCGACTCTATATTTTTTTAATTTATCTTTACTATTTTGTTCTATTTGTTATTTTAAATAATAAATACAAAATTTTTTTAAATGAGAATTAACTATTGATCTTAATTGGTAAAGATACCTAGAAATTTGCACTGCTCGGTGGTCCATGCTTCCACAAGTGAAACATTCGCTGAAGCCTGTGTGCTGTGCACAGAATTATTAAAATTTAAATTTAAGTAATTATTTATAAATTAATTCTGGAGTGATTCTGAATTAACATTTATATATAGTTAATTTATGCATTGAAACAATGCATTAAATTATTAGTAAACGGCCAAATTAAAGACCTTTAAGCTTCTCTAAATTTTAAGTGTTCATTCGGTGAGCCTAATTCACTTCATGTACAGCAAAACAATGTAATTGAGCAAAATCTAAATAATAATTATGTGAATATCATTATTATTTTCCTTTATTTTTTTTTTATTTCATTAATTTAAACTTTTTTAAATTAATCCTTTGGGGCTTGAGTTTTTTTGAAAGCTGAAATTGTTGGAGTTAAATTATCAAATCTTAGCCGCATTGCGCATCTAAGCCCCAAGGTTGGTGGTTGCTGGTGCTGCGTGCGGTCCAAACACCATTATTGATATTACAAAATAACAATTGTTATGTTTGAATCAATGGCTCTATTGTATTGGTGTTAGGGTCGGTGCTTTTTGTTTTAATAATTTATCTATATTCTTGGTTAATCATTTTGAAAAGGTTTGATTTTTTGTGTATGTCACAACGAACTTGGATCACAGTGATGAAGCGAGCGCTGCACTGGCTGTATAAAAACCATTAACCTATATTTAAAAAATGCTACCAGAAAATAAAATTTTAATTTAAATGACAGTGAAAATTGAGAAATGTCTATAAAATAATTGACAAAAATACAAATGAAAATGAATCTTTATGGAAAATTTTATTTTAATTTGCATAAATTAATTATGCGCATTTGCTTCCATGAAATATTTCAATAAATCGAACTATGTAATCGAACTTAATGAAGGAAAGAAATTAAGATATCATTTATCGAGAAAATAATAAAATGGAAAGTCTAAATGAGTTCGATAGAATTTTACAGGGATGCTCACGGTTACCTATTTTCATAACCGTAACCGCCCGTCCTCAAAATCTCATAACCGTTAACCGCCCGTCCTCAAAATCTCATAACCGTTAAACGTCCGCGGTTATCCGCGGTTACCCGCATTATTTAAAAATCAATAAAGTTTTCCAGATTTCGAAAAATCGATTTTTCAAAACTAATTTGTTCCGATCCTGATGTGGCGTCTTTCTAAAATTAAACCAAAATTGATGTGTATTGAACTAAACAAGTGATTTTTATCAGATTTTGTCAATGAATAAAATTTTAAAATCTTTTTCTAACCTTTCATAATTAAAATCTAACAAAGCGCGACCAAACAGAGTAATTTTTTCTGTTTTTGCGCATTAGTTTCCTAAAATATTTTTAAGAGTGGGGGTGGGGGTTCGGCGGTGCCGATAGGCGCCGCCGAGGAAAAAAATCGAATATCTAACGCCTTATGCTGAGAAAAATCGTCCGAATTTTAGGTAATTGAGTTCTAAAATGCACTAAATATTTATGTAAATACTTAGAATTTTACTTTATATATCTAAAAACCGGCGGATCTACGCGCTTGTGTTTTGTCGCCATTCGTTGTTTACGTGTCATGTTTATAATATAATTTTTTGTTGAAATTTTAAAACAGCTTCCGATGAAAAGACTTTAGATTTCATTATTTATTTTTTAGTTGTTTTTAATATTTTTTTTGACAATTTATCATGTTTTGATATGTAAAAATAAAGTATTATCGTTTTTAAACTTTATTTATTGTTAAGGTTGTTAATTTCCGATTAATATTTTTAAAGTCACTTTTTTGTTTATTTTTAAAGACCTGATATATGATATATTATTTGATTTAAATGATAAGCGTTCTTTGCTTCTGATTGTGGTTTTGTTTTTTTTAATATTTGTAATATTTTATTTACGAATTAATGTATGATATATAAGCAAATTGTTAAAATGAGATGACCGAAAGTCGCGTTCATTGGCGCGTGAATGACGTTTTTCGATAAGCAGCGGCGCCTTCCACCTTTTCTCGAATGCCTCCGACCATTCGTAACCGGCCTGATTCCCCGACATCTCCCGTCATTGGCAAATTAAAATTGCCTAAGTTTTAATTAACAAGGATATTTAAAATTAATTATTTTTAGTTCAATTACTTATAATAAATGTTAAATTACATTTATAAGTATTTTGATAATTTTTGAAATATTATCAATAGTAAAGAAAAATAAGCGTTGTAATTTTTTTTACAATTTTATATTATAAGATCATAAGTAACAAATATTGTGTGTTAACTACGTTTAATTTAGAATTTTTAATCAAAAATTTGTTTAAATATTTTTATTGTTATTGTTGACGATTTCCCGCAATAAATTACTATTTAATTTTCTTTTCTATTCTATGCGAGTGAGAATTTTTAAATGCACATATTTATTAAAATAAAAAAAATTTTAGTGAAAATTATCTAGTACTTACAGTTTGTTTATTTCAGTCATAAAGCTATGCTTTTTTGAATTAATTAGTTTTTATTAATAATAACTAAGTTAATTAAAGTATACGTTTTTTTGAAGACATGTTATGCTATTTTCATTTATAATAATCTGATATAAATCGATCATTAGAAAATTAAGAACATTATTATAATAGATATTCTTTTAATAAATTATTAATTTTATTTTTATCACAATAAATGAATATACTAGTATACACTTTGCTGCGACCCACACACTGGTCAGTAGATTTTTTGTGGTGATTTCGAAGTATTTAATTGACACTAAGCAATATCGATCGGCATTTTGAAAAGCATACTTTAATTTAAAAAGTTTTAAAATAATGTTGATAACTCTGAAAACATTTACAAAAAAATTTAAATAAAGAAGTTTATATTAGCATTTATTATTGGATCCAAAAAACTATTAAATTATTTAATTTCTGATCATGGATAAATGGCATCATCTATTTTCATGGACAACGCATTTTCAAAGAATACTTTTTAAAAATTGAATTATTGTAAATTGCATTGATCTCAAGAAATCAAAAAACACTTCAAGCTGACGCCAAAAATTAAGTACCATTGAGCATTCCAGAAAAGTTTATGAGCCGTTTACTCGAGAAGGAAGGCATACGCATTGACTATGATTGTAAAATTGTAACAGAATCCAAAATCAATTTTTTAATCAAATTATAACAAAATTAAATATAGTTGCACTTTAATCAAAAAATTTAATTTGAATTTCTTTTTCTGATTTTTATTTTATTATAAGCTAATTTATTTATTTACTTACTCCCGATTGCCACATCCCGATTCTAGTTTCAACTTTATAATTGCGATAATTATATAATCAAGAAAATGAAATTTTCATACCATTTAATCGATTTATTATTTTCACAAATTATCCACGATATATCAGGGATAAAAACACAAAGTTAATAAATTAGCCTCCTGGTTCTCGCTGAGAAAAATAATAAATTAGTGATCAGTTAACATAATCTGAGTTTTTAATTAACTTTAATTTTACTTAATTTAATTTAATTTCGCTTACCGGAAATTTGTTATGCCTTTTACTTTATCTTATAATTAATATTATGTTTCGTTTGAAAATACCTTTGATTCCGTATTTTAAATATTTCTTTTGCAATTTTTTATACAATTTAATAAGCAATATTTAAGATGTTTTTAAAAACGAATTTATTTGTTATTTGATAAACATAATTAGGATTATTAATAAAAGTGCATGCATTTACACTCCTCGCGTCATGCATTGATATTTCACTGATTCTTAGTTGGCACATTTAAATTTATGTATTAAAATATATTTTAATTTTGAAAAATTTCCTGTATAATGTGGCTTTTTCCAAAACTATGTAGAATTGATCAAAATAATTGATTCTTATAAAACAAGATGATTCAATTTACACTTTTTTACTGAAAAATTAATAGATATGATTAAATAGTGTCAATTAGTTCTTAATGAACGAGCATAGGCAAACCTTCCACTGCAAATGAATTGTGAGGTTGTTGCTGCTTCTAACTTTGCTGCTTATTTTATATTCCAAAGATTTTTTATTAAATGGCTGATAAGCCTACGAGTAAACTCTAGATTGAGTTTCACTTCTGTTTCTTAAACTTTCTTAACAAATTCATTTTATTTCATACGTTACAAAGTTTTAATTTATAATCTTGCAATTTACATTTGTTTTGGATTAGTTAGTATATATTGATCTTCTGTCAACTTTTAAAAATTTTAGTATTCGAATTGTTCATTTAATTGAGATTTTTTTATTTTATTGAAAATTTACAACTAAAGCAATTTAATTAATTTAATGTAAATTACTTCTTATGAAAAATTGATAGATGTAAGTTTAAATTTTATTTAAATTTATTTAAATTAATTTTTTTTTTTTTTAAATTAATTTTATGTATTAGGGGTTTTGACTTTGTGTAAATTATATTTTATTAAATTTTAAAATGTTGGATTTTTTCTTCATTGAAAATTGTTGATTATTGTGTTTATTAATTATTGTAACAACTTTGCTAGTTTCATTTTCAAAAGACTTTCTTTTTCTAAGTGTTTATTTTTTTAGATAGAACGTTTTGTACTTTACAATATCTGTTAAATTTTGAATAATGAATTTTTTTACCCAAACATTGCTTTTGGTATTTTAATAATGTTTTGTTTTAAAATAATTTTCAATTTATTTAAACTCATGGTCTTGTTTGCCTTCTCTTGCTTAAGCTTCTGAGCTTTGTTTTGAATCCGAGCATATCTCTTTTTTCACGTAACAGCCGCATTATACAATAGGGCAAAAAATTATTGTTCTAAAAATCATTTATGAAACTGAACTATACGAAATGTTTGATATTATGTTTTATTTTTTATTTATGATTTATTTCTTATAATTAATTCTTTGAATATTTTATGTATATTAGGTATCATTTTTTCTTGAACAAAAGATTTCTTTTTTCATAAACTTCTTTTTCCAAATTTTAAAGCATTTTTGCTATTTTATTAACATTTTAATAATTTCATTAAGTGCTTTATTTATTTAGTATTTATTTAATTAGTAAGATTATTAATTTTATGTTCTAAAAGTAATGCAACATATTACCTCTTCATTAATTAGTTGTTTGTAATTTATTATAAGCCTTAATTTGATTAAGATATTTATTTTTTATTTTCCAGAATTTTTTAAAATTTTATTTATTTATTTATGATTATTTCTTATAATTAATTCTTTGAATATTTTATGTATATTAGGTATCAATTTTCTTGAACAAAAGATTTCTTTTTTCATAAACTTCTTTTTCCAAATAGCATTTTTGCAATTTTTATTAACATTTTAATAATTTCATTAAGTGAGTTATTTATTTAGTATTTATTTAATTAGTAAGATTATTAATTTTATGTTTTCAGCTAATTTTTGATAGGCTTTAATACATATTAACAAAAAAACAAAATACCTTTAGTCTAATTACTTCTTTAATTTGAATTAATTTAAGAATAATTAATTATACACTTCGTTCCAGTTTCTCAAATTCTTTAGATTTTGGCTTTGTGATAAAGTTTATGATTCTTAAATAAATTATTTAGTCTATTTTTTAGTTGCTTTTATCCTTTAAATTTATAAAAATTGTTGATTATCATTCTTTTACTTCATATTTATTCGATTGAAAAATTTTAGAAAATTATTAAATTTATTTTTTATCATTTGCAAGTCGGCCGAAACAAAATTTTTAACTTAGAATTAGTCGCGATTGCTGCTTACTGGTTCATCGAACCTCCTCATTATTTATAAAACAAATTTTGCTACTTATTCATTCTTTGGTTGATAATAGTTGACAAAAAGAATTAAAATTTTAAAACTAAATGTATAATATGTAATATTATTTTAATATGTGGTTAATGTTGCACATTAAATCTTTTAAACACGGTGTGAACTCCGCATATTGAATTATTAGTTAAAATTCGTCTAAAAGCCATAATAATTTTTAGTATTTTACAATGTTTATTTAATAATTTATCATTAAATAGCTAATATTTGGAATTTTATGAATTAATGAAAATTAACCAAGCATTTATTTTAAAATTGTATTATTTAATTTATCGATTTGGTTATAAATGCACATTGTTTGATTATTAAAAATTGTCTTTAATCTTTCTGTTTGACTTTAAAATGCAGTTGATTTGTTAATAAGTATTTATTTAAGTGGCAATCGGAAATAATGTTCAATTTATCTTGAAGGAAGATCGCCTTATTTTGCAGCTTCTTGATACATCGGTTTTAGCTGTAATCATAATTAAGGTCAGCTAGGAATCTTTCTTTACTTACTTGATAATTAAAAAAACGAAATTATTGATTTGCATTTAATGATTGTGAAGTATGTACAACTCTCAAATAATATTTGTCTTTTAAATATTTTTAATTAAAATAATATAAATTTTCTATTTTATTATTCCATTGAATCTTTAATGATAACTTTCCTTTTTATTTTGTTGATATTCGAAATTTAGGGTTTTAAAAAATAATATTTTGCTCATGGGAATCGAATTTTCTAAATTTTCTCTTTTGCAATTTTAAAATAAAAGCTTCATAAATTCTCGCTGGCCGACCCCATGTAAAATGCGTAGTGTTAGGACGACGCACATAACCTTGGTCTCGCCCAGGGCTTGTAGTGATGCCGTCGGGTGGAATTTGAGCATTACAGAACAAGGCATGGCCTCTCCCTTTAACAACCAGGATCTTTAAATAAGGCGGCTTACGTAGCGCCCTTTCTTCCTAACTGCTTCTTTAATAGTTTTCGCAATTGAATTTTATTTCTTTCTTTAAAATGATTTTTAGGTAAGCTAAGTCTTGAATAATGGTCTATTATTTTATAATAAATTTTTTAAAATTTATTTGTTAAAAAAAATTTAAATTTATGATTATAATTTGACTTCCCTAGCAATTAATTTAAGCTTAGCCAATCAGCACATATATTTTATTACAAATATTAATCCTGCAAAGACACCCACAAATCTAAAACGGGATTTAGTTTTGCAAAAAATCTTTAAGCTTCAGTTATTAATTGCAACATATTTTTTATTATTATAGTCAATTATTTCAAATGTAAAATTTATTTTTTGGGTTAGTTTTTGCTATTTGTTTTGCAATTCTTGAGTCTTTATTTTTGGCATTAAAAAACTTATTTAATTTTTGGAGCGATCAACTGAGATTGCCACGAATAACCAGCTTAAAATTCATTATCCTTCCACACTTTTGCTTAATCGAATCAATATCGGAACTGATCCGCACATCGTGCATGTACAACGAGATAAATTATTGCAGTTTACGTATCGCTCTCTCTACGTAATTTTATTTTTGTAAATAAAACAAATTGTTTTCTTGTTATTAACGATCCTAAATTATGCTGAGTGGTTTAATCTACTGCCCTTATTTTTTATAATAGTAAATTTGGGATAGACTTTATTTTAGTACAATTTTTTGTATTTGTAAATATTGCATCGTATACAAGTAGCTTTTTGTAATTCTTTTTATCTTTTTGATTAAAAGGCAAGATGAATATTTTCGGCATTATGTATATAGCATAATTTTTAATTCAGTGAATTCGTCCAACCACAAAAATGAAATGAAAATTTGTGAATTGTCAGCAAAATATTTTTTAAAAACTGAAATTAAAAGTTTTAGAATTGTTTACACCGCGGTAGATGTTGGAAGAAAGTAGGAAAAAATCATTTACACAGTCAGGGGCATCTCTACAGGCCAGTTTAACTCACAAGAACCCACCAACCCCAAGCTGGATTTATTGCACAAAAAACCTCGATCTTTAGGGGTGCTTTTCGTGTTTTTTTCGTGGAAAATAGTCTTTTACGAAACAAAAGAAAAAAGTAATCATTTACGAAACGAAACAAAATTTTCTGCAAAACGAAATACGAAACGAACAAATAAAAAAATATACGAAACGAAACACCCAAAAAGTCACGAAAAACACAAACGATACGAAACAGTTTCGTCCAGCTCTGATCCAAATGCATTTTCATTATTTGTTGTAATTATATTCAATTCAAATACTTTTAAATATTGTTTAGAATAATCAAATGCTTTCATATCATTGCTTGCTTATATGGATTGCAGTGTATAAAACATTTTTGTGTATTTGTTTATTTCTCATCTTTGCCTTTGAATCTGTTTTAATTCATTTGCATATTCTGGTCATTTTAATATAATCAATGGTTTTTAATTATGCTTTTTTAATATCAACCAATGTTCTCTATAAAATTATTTGAAAATTGTGGGTACTTTTAAAATTATTTATTAAATTCTTTTCTTAGTTTTTTTAATCATACGCATAAATGTTTTTTATTTTTAATTGTTTATTTTATATGATTTGCTATGTTAAATTTTTCACTTTAACCTGTATTCCTTGCTGGGTCTGCAGTGCGCCGGTCTATCGTAGGATCGGCGGCGCGCACATGCTTAATTTTATGTAAATTTTACTTTAAATTTTATTGCGCTAAACTTTTTCAGTGCACCAATCAAAAGTGTTTTAATTATAAAATTATTTACAATTTTTATACAGTTTAAAAATAATCTTTACAATTTTTTGTGAATAGTTTTTTTTTATTTTACCAAATATATAAGTAATACTCTCAGCTTGGGTTTAAAATTAAAATTGCAAATGATTTGCACGTTTTAATTGATTGTTCAAAGAACGGTGTTACATATTGATGAAAAGGAAAAGCGCCAAATTTTCTCATAATTTATCAAGTATTTTAAATTTATTTATCTATTCTTTGACAATAAATTAAAATACATTTATTTGATCGTTGTCGTTGAATTCAATAAGAATTTATTCAAGATAAATTTTAGCAAGAGTATTTAGAATGAATATAAAATTGTTTATGTGTTTGCATAAACATTTTATTTAATATTTGTTGGGTTTTTTACTCAATTTATAAATTTTTTGTAAATTGAACCAATTATAATTTATTTTTTAGAAGTTTAAAAATAATTTAACGATCCTCTTCTAGATCCTATACACTTTTAATTTCAATGGGCTCAAATGTCGTTTTCTTTATAAAATCCCTTTAAATTATATGAGATAAACTTTAATACTGAATTGGAAATTTTTTTTTAAATAATGTATTTTTTTAAATATTTTAGTTATAAGCTACATGAAGAATATTCAAGTAATATTTGTTAGCTGATTTTTGGATAATAAATTTTGAATTAGTTTTAATCACATTGTGAAGTTTTTGACAATGAACTTTTACATTAATTTTAAAAACAAATTTGGTCTCTTGCGTAATTTCTCCATATAGTTGACTAATATATTAATTGACTGACGACTGACAATTTATTGGGTTACAAACTTTATTTAGAAATTAAACTAAAACAATTTTTAGATGGGGTGCGTTGATGTCCAAATTACTCTCGCCGCCTCATTCTCGCATTTTAGGCACACTATTTCTTCAAAAAATAAAATGTTCAAAAAAGTAACTAAAAAATTATTAGATGGGGTGCGTTGATGACCAAATTACTCTCGCCTGTGAAATCAGGTAAGTCGAAATTATTAAAAAAAGAAAGAAAAGAATTTTTAAAAATATTTCAGTTGATTCTTACTATTAGCAGTTTAATTATAAAAATTTCAGGCATTAAGTAAGTCCTTTTTCATAATATTTCTCTTTTCCATATATAAATTTTAAGTACTTTCTTATTTAAGATTTTAAATTTAATGAAAATGTACGTATTTTATTTACTTATATACATGCCATCTGGGGAGTATAATGTTGACCGTTTTCTGCCGTCATGTAATGCTTTTTAAAACGTTGGCCCAGAATTTTTTGCTAAACTTGTTAATCGATATTTGTGTTTTCCTCCCTCAATTGAGTCGGTGATTCAAGAAATATATAAAGAATTACAACAACAATCTTGATAATTAAAGTTACTTGTTAACAACTTTAAGAAACTTTTAAAGTCATATTGAACACTTTGACGAAACATGCATACAACATTGTAAATGATTAATACTTTTAACATTATCACTACTGAAAATGAAAAGATTAAATTTAAATTAAAGGCTTGAATTGCTTTAATTAAAAATTAGGGATTAATTTATAATGAAAGATTTAATGAGATTATAAAATTCAGTTCAATGATTATATAATTATCAAATTATCGCAAAATACAAAAAAAAATTTAAATAATTTTTTTTTAATTTATTGGGCTACGCTTGCCTTTTGTTGCAGTAGATCAGCTGTCAATTATAATTTTAGTAATATTTTTTAAAATTTGCTTTGAGACCACTTAATTTAAATATTTTATAAAAAATCATCTCAAAGCAACTATTTTTCATTGAATATTTATATTTTTTAGCATTTTTCAGCCTATTCGTTTCAGTGAACGAAATTTTTTTTTCTTCTGTTCTTACTTTAAATTTTATTACTTATCCTTATCTGTTTGTTCTTATATTATTTTTAAATTATTATGATTTTTTAAAATATTAAATAGAAATGGGCAAATGAATATGTATAATTACTTCGTTTGAATTTAATGCTGCTATTTAATAAAGCTTTTAAAACTTACTTTCAACTTTCAGTACTTTTTTAAAGTTCCATTTATAATTTTCGAATTATTTTATAGCAGTAAAATAATTTTTTTTATATTTAGACAGTTATTCCTTCGAGATGTAATGACAAGATGTCCCTTAAAGCAATCACAGATCCGGCCTCGAGGCCAATAATTAATTACCGGTGGAGGTTTTAAAAATTTATCAATGATGGCACTTTACGATTTCTAAACTTTGTAATTCACTTGAGCATTAGTTGGTTCGTTTTATAGCCTTAAATTTTTATGTATAAAATATCAGAAAAACTAATGATAAAATAAACATTACTGATTGGTATTCGTAACTGTAGTTAAACTATTATTGTTAAATTATGTATTAATTTTTTATAATTTTTATTTTATCAGTAGTTTTACAAATATATTTAAACTCACATAATAATGCATATGCCAATACGTTACTTAAAATGAAGGCTAAAATATCTAATTATGACCTTAATTAATTCCAATATTTCACCGATTATTTTGCCAGCTTTATTATTGTTTTAATTTTATAGCTCTATTTTATACAATTATATTGAGAAATAATGTCTTATTATTTGATTTTTGAATGAATTTTGTTGCTGTTTGTTGTTAGTTGAATATTTTTACGGGTGAATGTATTTTATAATTTGATTTTAATGCTCAGAGCTGCTGGTCCTATTAAAGAACATGATAATGTATAGGCGGCCATTGTGTTTTCATTTGCACCAGTCATGTTGTCTTTTTTTGCATCTTTTTTCAGCCGTCCCAGAGTTAACATTTTAATAATTATTTTCATTAAAATAGGGCTTATTTTTTGATTTGTTTTGTTATCGTTAATAAATTAATTTAATGCTGAACTGTTATGTCTTTGTAGGAAATAAAGATTGTTATTTTTAATTTATTTAAGATTTTAGAAGAATTTTATGTGCTTTATCTTTCTTTCACAGTCATTGCGAATGCTTCACATTTTTAAATAAATAAATGTCATTTACTTTATATTAGTTTTAAAATTTTTCAAGCTTGTAACAAAAAACCGTAAAATTTCTTAGGGTTGGAGATTCGAGACCGATACCTTTTTAAAAAATTTGAAAAATGCAAATTAAAAGTTTGGATTTATTTTAATCCCTTTTACTAATATATTTTTAAAAAATTCCGTACTGTTTTGTTTTTATTTATTTTTTAGCATTATTTGTACTCATCAATTATGCTAGGAATAGATAAATATTTAAGCTTGTTTTTGATTAATTATTCATTAAATAAAAAATTTATCTTTTATAATTTTAATTTAATTGTTATTTTCTAATCTCTAAAGTGTAATTATTAACTTAATCTTTTTTATCCCTCGCGAAGTGCTTGTTCACGAAGTACTCCTGTGGTTACATGGACTGTTTAATTATTTTCTATTCATTTGTCCAGTCGTGGTTTACTCCATGCTGCAATGGCTAGCAAGGGAAAGATGGTTATTTTAATGGCTTTAAAATAGTTAATGAAATCACAGTTTGTTTTTAAGTTATTTCAATTTAAATGTTTTATTATTTTTCTCAAGGTCAACAAAATTAACATAATTATATTTAATTACTACAAATCTAAACATACGATTTAAAAAAATGATTTTATTTATAATATTTTTAATCTCGATGTTCTTTCAATTAATGGATTTTTGCTGCTTTAACACACAAAGGTTCAAACGACTGTTATCATTTAAATCCGTATATAAAATTTTATTAAAATGTGATTTTGTGCGGTGCAAATTTTTGTTTTTTAAACAGTTTTGTCTGAAATTATTTTATCATTTTACGCCGTAGTTCGCCATTTTAATATTCTTTTAGTTTTATTTTTAAGGATAGTTTTTTGCTTATTATATCTCGATCGTATCTAATTTAATTTTTTAATTCTAGGTCGCTAAGATTTAACATAATTTTATTAGTCGAGGTGGAGTTGAGTACTCCGGTGTTTCCTGATCGTGTGATTCCGGAAACACCTTTCCGTGTTACTGCCGGCTGTGCCGAAGCTAAATTTCTATTTTAAAATTTATCTACATATTATGTTTTTAATAAATAGCCATTTTTAATGAACCCCGTTATTTAGATGGTATGCATTCCGGAATCGTAGAATCTAAAGCTAACTCTAAACATTTTATCCTTATATTTTGGTATTTTATATGTTTTCTTTTATGTCAATCTCAGCAATACAATAAACTTAAATTTTTTTCTTAAATTGCTGCACGCGTTTTGCTTTTTTTATCAAGTTATTATTTTGTTAATTATAACAAACTTTTTAAAAATTTTACAAATAAATTATTTATATTTTAATCGTGTTTTTTAATAAATCTGCTTTATTTATCTATTTTTTTCTTCTTAAAAACATTATAAATAATGCATATATGAATCTAATTCAGGAATCAAGCATCATTTTTTTATTTCAATATATATATTTTTTAAATTTTTTATTGGAAGAATAAATGAAGATTAAATTAATTAATGTATTATTAATTGTCTTACCTTCATATTCGTGTGAAAATTTCTTCAAGACCAATGTTTGAATTAATATTTAAATTGTTAGAATTTCTGTAAAACATTTGTGTAAATATATTTGACAATTATTTAGTGAATAAATTTTAGGTTTGAGTTTTTTGAGTGCATCTAAATGATTTATTAATTTGCCTTTACTTTTCTTTTAAGATAAAACAGCTTTATATTAGTTATTTAGGTTGAATAAGTATTTTTTTAATAGTTAAGTTTTTTCAAAGCATGATGAATATTTAAAATAGTATATTTATAAAATATGTCCAACTTCTTGAGAGTGCGCACTCCGAAAATTGTAAACAATTCCTTTGGAAATTGCCCAATGAATCTATTTATTGTAAATTCGTCTCCATTAAATGGTACATTAATCCAAACTTTTTTTACCTCTTTATCATTCGAAGATTATTATTTTTGGTTTTAATTAATTGCATCAAATTTATAAGAATATCTTATTCAAATATATGGTCGTCAATCAGCCCAAGAGCATTTTTATTTATTGTGGTAAGATTCGTTATTTATAGTTTAATTTTATCTAATTACACAAGTTGATTTATGCAAAGTATTAAATTACAAAATGGTAATTTAAGATTTAATTATTTACGTGATTATAATATTTATGAGTTAATAATTTGGAAACTTAAAACAAATATATTAAAATGGAAAAATGGCCTAGCATAAATTTGTTTATGAATTATTAAAATTATTGTTTTATTTCTTTGCTGTTAAATTGATCGTTAATCATAGCAAATTTTATATTTTATTTTAAAAATTACACACATTTTTTGTTTTTTTTATTAAGGCATGTTACTTATTAAACTTATTCAAGTATTTATTTTAATTTTTGTGTTTAATATTTATCGATAATTTTTTACTATTCTTGCGTATGGAAAAGCATTTGCATTTTTATGAAATGTGGAAAAATCAAAAATTGATTACAAAAGAATCAAGGCGGCGGAATGATATTTTAAAGATGTATTCATTAATTTTATATATTTTTTAAATAGATTTATATTCTACTAATTTTAAAATTTGTATCAAACTGGGAATTAAAAATGCATAAAATTAAACCAATGTTAATCAATTACTTTGAAAAAACATAGATACAATTAATGGGTAGTTAAAGTAATCTAAGTCTTAATTTAAATAACTATTATTAAACAATTTGAAGTCGGTTTTTAAGTAACAAAATATAATTTTATTACAACAAAATATTGTTTTCTATTAATTTCTACATTGTATGATTTAGTATATTTAACATTGTCGGAGTGTGAGATACAATACATCGTAAATTGGTTTGTGCTTTGATGATCGGCTACAGAATCTTTATATAAATTTCTATACTTGAATAAATTAATTCACAATAATGGTAAACCTAAGAAATTATTAACTGGGATTTGTTTTTAAAGTAAATTGTATTAAATACTAATTAAACAAAGAATTTATTAAAACATCTTTTATTCCTGTTACGGATGCGCAACCTTTATGACTTCTTCGTTTTACGAAGTGAAATGTTGTATTAGTTCATATCTTAAGTTTTTTAAACCAATAGAAAAGTTTACAATCAAATGTTATTTTGCAATTAAATTCTTAATATTATAGATGGGTACGAGAAAATGTTTGAAAAAAGTCATTTTTAGGGGTGTTTTTTGTTTTCAAAATTTTTTTGATTTTAAGGGTACATTTTCGTTTCTATTGAATTTTTAAGTGACCGCATGGCACATGGCCTGCTTCATGGTGAGCGGTGTGCATTTGTAATATTTTGAAATTTTATTTATTTCAGCCTATCGGATTGTCTTTAATAGTTAATATAAATATAAGTTTTATCAGCATCCTTTTATTTTGATTACTTTAATCAAAAAGATAAATTTCTAATAATAGTTTTAGAAGGTTTTATTATTAATTTATTTTTAGTTGGCATAGAATTAGCGATTCATCCATGCTTCCATTTGAGGAGCTGCTCCAAGTCTTTTTTCGTACTACATATTTCCCGCCGCGGCGGTACTGTTATTTATATAAATATTAATTATTTTAATATACTTTAGTAAACTTATTTTATTATATCTTTAAATTTAAAATGTTTTTTGTCATTTTTCTATTTATACGTGTTTTTTATTTTATGCGTCAATAAGTAATTGTAATTATTAAATTTAAATGTGCTTTGGTTTTTGATTGAACATATAAAAAATTTTTAAATAAGCAAACCAAATCATTAAGGATGATTTATTTTATAAATCTCCGTTAAAATTTCGTAACGTAAACGAATTAAATTGGAAAAAAAAATTGTTTTTTTTTTGCAAATCCTTTGTAAATACATAAAGATATACCAAAAGGTTAAAATCCGTAAAAAAAGGTGTAATATAAATTGCAAAAATTAAAACCCTTTTCTGTAGTGACGTTTCGATGGCTTTGCGCACTTTCGATCGCAGATCTGCCCTCTTCTTTTCGAGCTCGCTCAGTTCCGCTTGGTGCTCCTGCTAGACAAGGGCCAGTTCGTTGGCCGTCGCTTGGTGTTTCTGCTCGGCAATAGCGCGTCCGTTCTTATTGATAAAATTAACTTTTAAATATTGCATGCTGATTGAATTAATTCTTTTTTTTTTGGATTGATTAAAAAATTCAAAGAACCAATAACAAACTGAATTACTTTTCAAAAATTTCATTATCATGTTTTCTTCACTATAAATAAAATTAGATTTTTTTATTGATTTTGTATATATTATTAAGCTTTTTGAAAAGGCCTATATGAAATTTTTAATGATGTGAAGAAAATTATTTGTTTCATTTGTATAGGACCTCTGAGTGTCTCGCATGGGATCCTTGTGCGTCATCGGGTGTTTTTTGTAAATATATTTAGGAAAATTATAGGTATTTTCAATATGTATTATAAAATTACGATATCAATTTCTCTTATCTTACGCGTTCATTCTTTTTATTTTTTAGGTAAGCTGCAGAAAATATACGGGTTAAAGAAACTTGTCATTTTAACTGAACTTTACCAACTTTTGTAAATGCAGGCAAAAAGTAGGAAAATTAGAATTATTTATAACTTGTGAATTTATTTGCTTTTACAAGATTAATTTTTTTTTTGCAGAGCTATGGATGTAACACCCTTCCAATAAAATTATTTTTCGAAAGTAGTTAAAATACATAGTTTATGAATATTTTGAAAAGTGTGAAAGGTTAAAAAGATATATTTCTTTTTTATTGACAACGCCAGCTGTCTTTTGTATTGTTTTTACTATTCAAACATTACCTGGAACAGCAAAACACTGGAGTAAACTCAGTTTTAAGACGCTATTCTTTGAATGCATAAATATTTTTAATAAAATTAATTACGACTATGGGTTTTTAATTATTTTTACAGAGATAAGAACTTTAAAAGCTGCTTATATACATAACAAATGCTTTAAATTTATAATAAACTATTATTTTTTCACATAGGTCAAAAAGCATATTATCACGTAATAACGCTACAGATTGCATGCTTCGTGCGCAAATCGTTTCAAATAGGCGTTGCGTTAGCAGTTCTAGTTGATCACGATGAATTAGATTGTGGCCGAATATTAAATTATAAATCAAAAAACAGTTATGCTTTGGATAAGTAATTCCGACGTCACGAATGGCGCAAGAAATTCATTTTTAATTTATAATTTATAATTTAAATTAAATTTTATTTTTATAGTCCGAGTTGGGATCGAGTTTGCAGTGCTTGATATAAATAAATGTTTATAATTGTTACCTGTAGCCAATTGAATTTAAGCTAACACTTTGTCTTTCTGAATTTTTGTGTTTAAATATTAACCATAATAAAATGTTGGATAATGATTTTATTTTATTAAAATATATTACCAATACAGAATTTATGTCCGGAGAACATCGCTTCTTTGGGCGTGGTACCGGCAGTGCCTTAAACGCAGCTTCAGTCTTTTTTCAAGGTATGATTTATCAAATCCTCTAATAGCTGTGTTTCCAATAAATTTTGGTTCTTTATATATTTAATTGATTTTTGAATATAATTTATTTTATCTAATGTTTAAAATAGAAAATTGGAAGAATTAAAGTTTTAAAAATGAAAACATTTTAAAGTTCGGTTTACCATTGATATGTTAACAAATATGGTTTGTTTATCGCGTAATCTTTCATTTATAGTTTTAGTTAAATGAGTTAGTTATATGATAAAAAGTTGATATTATTATTATTTTTTGCAAAACATGCTATTATTTGAGGTGGTTTTAATGGAACCTTGCTTAGTTAAGTCTTCATTTAACGAATTAATCTTTTAATACAGTTTTTCTTAAAATTTTAAAATTGTACTTTTTTTTCTGTTGCTGTGTAACTCAACCTGTAATTTGTTATGACACTTTTATTTATATTCTAATTAACATTTGATTATCAGTTAAATTATCGTTTGCTCGCTAAATGAGAAAGCTGGATAAAAAATTCTAACCATCATTTTTTGCGCTTGATTAGAAGTGAGAAACTTGTTGGAATATTAAATTTTAAAAAAAAAGTGTGGCCTGTCCGCGAATTATTTCCGCATATGAGACGGTGACTGTTGTTTATTTATAAATGATAAATATTATGGCAGCTGCCGCGCATCGTTTAACTTATTGATTATTTTGGTTTTTAAAGAGTTAATTTGTTTTTTTTACTTTTATCCGATCTTACATAATATAATTTTTAATAAAAGAATTAATAAATTTAGTTTGTTCTGCTTATCGCAAAGTTTTTAGGTCCAATAAAAAAAGGAATATAAAATTCTGTTTGTAAATTTTATTTTCATTAGTATTGTATTTTACATTTTTTTTCATTTTTCAATAATATAACTCTTATAAAATTGTGTTATAGAGTGACCACAATTCGTAGAGCTGAGAAAATTATTTTCATTAGAAAGATCGTGTTGTTTTTATATAATTTTATTTTATTCTTTCTTAATGGGTTTTATTTGTATATAAGTAATAAGTTGATAACAGCAGATTAATTGAAGCTTAGCACTTGTTAGCACAGTGAACTTGGTTGGAGCAGGGTACCTTTTTCGTGTTTACTTACGTCAATGCATGATTTTGTTTAACTTGTTTTTTTCGGAGACTATTGGAAAAATCAATGCTTTGCTTCACTTCACTTTTAACAATGTTAGATTTTTTACTATAAGTTTGAAATGATTTTTATTATCAAGCAAGTAGTAAGTGTAAATATTAAATTTTATTGTCATTACTGAGTATTAATATAAATTATAAGCGTTAAAAAACAATTAAATAAACACATAATTCCAATCAAGTCTAAATAGATATTTTATTAAAAATAAGTTTGTAATATTTATGAGAATTAATAAAAACGTTCGAATGAGAAAATTGGTAATAATTTTACAATGAAAGACTTCAAAATAATTAATTGAGATTTATCCCACACGTCATCTGTGCATTCAACAAACATCACACAGTTTCTTGTTAAGTTATATTAATATTTTGAAAACAGTAGCTTCTTGTTGTATTTGTTAGCCCATCTATGAACGAATTTCAGGTTTAAGGTGCCTTTGAGGTTACGCGCCTTAGCATTCTTTGAATTAAATTGTTGTTGTTTGGTAGACACCGAATAATAGTTTTGTTACTACTTTAATATGCTCGACGCTTAGTTCTGCGGAGACGTCTCTGCGATGGCGCTTTCAGTAATTTTTTCAGTATTTAATAAAAAATTTTAAATTACTGCATGTTCGGTTACTTTTGTTTTTTTTTGTTTAAATTTTAAGTTTTATATTAAATTCTAGGTAAAGATCCTTTAGCTTAATAAACGAACAATGAGATTAACTCATTTTAAGTTTTTACACCCATACATGTGCAACAACTGTTTTAGCTATATTTTGCGTTTTAAAAATTTTCAAAACAAATATTGTTTTATATAAATTAGTATATTTGATGAGTGTCTAATCGCGCATTTGATTTATGATTAAATGAATGATATATTATGCATTTATTGTTACTTAATAAAATTACTTTAAATTAGTGTATCTATCCGATTTGATATTTGTTAATTTTTAAATTGATTGCTAAGGATTTTTCATTTCCGTTTCACTCTATAAGTTTAATTATTTCACTATGAATTCAATTTTGTAAATAAGATGTTTAAATATTATTGAGTATATTGTTTAAAAATAACATAAAAAGAATCTATATTTTTTATTGAAGTTGAATTTAATAATTTATTAATTCTAAAATTTTTTTCACTTTTATTTAAAGTCATTAAGTTTTAACATTTAGTGTTGTATTGAGTATTTAATGTCATGGCCATTATATTAGCAATATTTTTACTTTTTCACATGTATCCGTAGCAAACAGGGGAATATTGCGCGGCATTGTCCCTTAAATTTTTGGGTTGAATGCTAAAAACAGTCAAAATACTTTTGTATATTATCTTTTTTAATCAGGAGCAAAAGATGAGCTTCCCTAATTGGTGCCCTTGTCCTTATTTTCATAAAATACGATTTATTTATGCTTCAGCTCGTACGACCAATAAAAAAACACCCATAATAAATTAGAATTGATCGATAGAAATGAATATTATTTAACAGCATCAAAATTTCACATTTATAATGTAAAATAATACCCTTTTATTATTATCTATTTTTGGTATATTGTTGCGCGAATCGAGAGACGTGAATTTTTATTGAATGAACTCTTGGAGTTATAATTTTCTGAAATAAGTAATTTATTGACCGTCGGGTCAAACGAAGTGCCGCTGCAACACGACAACAGCGGGTGCCGCTTTAGTCCTACACTTTCGCCCACCCTCAAACGTATGACGCAATTTAAAAAAATTAAAGTATTTAACTCTCAAACCTATAAAAGCTGATTTATCTTTGGTCAACACCCCGAGGCAAGATTCAGGCATCATATTTAGATTAACTAACTTTATTATCTTTGAATGCAAATTATTTATACATTATTTCGAATTTGTTTTTATTATTGCTTAATAAACAAATTTTAGAGGTTTATATATAAACTAAAATTAAATATTAGAAAACTAATAGACAAAAATTTTAAGCAATAATGAGCATTGCCCTTAAGTTCACAAATATTCATATGCGAAAAGACAAAATAATCAAAGCTGAAAAAATGTAACAATTAAATTTTTCTGCCAAATTTGTAACTATCATAAAAAAGCTGTCGCTATGGAATGCTGTTCCAAATAACCAAAACCTAGACTACAAATATTAAATAAAAATATGCCGACTAAATTAAAGACAAATTTTTTACTGCGCCTATCTGCTCCGTCAGAGTAAATATTAAAATAAAAGGAAAACATCAGAATGCTTACAACGACAAAATTTTAAAAATTAAAAAAGTCCAATTTTCAATATTGTTAATCGGGTTTGTAAGATTGTAATAAATGATTAACAAAGTTATTTTTAGCGAAAGCCGCACACGGATTTCAATGCTCTTCCAGAGCAAATATTTTATCAAAAATTTGATTAAGTTCAAAAATGAAATGTGATTTTATCACAATTATTTATTGCATAATAAGATAAAAGAGTTTAAAAATTTTCTTAATAATAGATTAGACAACTTTGCAATTTCTAAATGTAATACTTAATATTATTATGTCAAAAAAGGTGAAACATCAATCCAAACGTCCATCGATTTGAATCAGCAATTCTTAATTAATTTATCGATTGTTATCAACCATATTATTTTTTAAAATCATTCAGCATATTAAAACAGAAAAAATATTAAATTATGTAACCAAATAAAACGAATCACGGACTCGGCACAGCTATTGTAATCTTGGCAGCAGGAAGGGCCGCTGTATACGTAGTACATATTATTATCACATTTCAATTTTATAAAATTATATAATTTAAAAAATAAACTAATAAACAGAAACACAACAGGAAAAACGTTATGATCAAAAAAAATATGACCAACCATATAAAAAATTATTATTTTAAAAAAATTCAGCGCATAATTAATGTAAAAATGCAATATATAAAATGAATGCTAAATTTGCAAACAATATCTCAGATAGAAAGCGGGATTACGGGCAGCCTTTTTTAATCAAAAATTAATAGAATAATTAAGGTGAACGCTAACAGGACATTCGTTGGTACACTGGAATAATTAAAAACTTTAATTCTAAAAATAGAAAAATCAAGATCAAACTATATTTTTAACATAAATAATTTAAAATAAACTCTTGAGAAAATCAAGTAACTCCGGAGTTATAATGATCGCACAGGCGGTACCGCTAGACGCTTTTACATCTATATTTAAAACCTTAAATAACATTAATTAATGTAACAACTTAAGTTTTCTTTTGAAAAAGATTAAAAAATTGTAATGAAAGACGCACTATCAATATAAATCTGAAATAATCAAAACTTGGATAGAATTAGAGTAATATAAATGTATATGCTTTCTAAAAAATAATAAAATATATACTGTTAATTGGCTTTCCGTGGGTGTGTCGAACAATGTTTTCAAATCACTGTCTGACGTGATCAGCGAGCCGATTTTGAAAAAATTTCTATAAACATAAATCTTACAAAATAAATTTATTTCAACATTTTTTGCCCCTGCAAATGGGCGTAGTGTAAAGCGGGAAGGATACACCATTTATGTTACACAATACTTTATTATACTGAATTTAAACTTATAGAAACTAAAGCAATTGATATTAGTTTTAAATGATATTTGCTTATATTATGTGTTAAAATTTTAAACTTTTAAGTAAAAAGTAAAATTACTATAAACAATTATAATTCTGAAATTAATTAATAAAAATAGATGTTTCAAAAGAACGCAATTCAAGTTTTAAATCTTAAATACAAAACATTATTTAAAATATATTTTGAGTAAAAATAATTTCTTAGATTTTGAACAAAGATTGGCAAAGAATGAATGATATGATTTATTTAAGAATAATTGCAGTGTAAATAAAAAGCTAGTTGAATTATAAAATTATTTAATTGTAATTAAATAAACAATTGATGAGACTGACACAATGGCATCACAGGATTAAGGTTATTAGATTTAAAAATTATTTAGTAAGTTCTTCTTTTGTATATTATTACCCTAGGACCTTATATTTAACTGTTCAGGATTGAGTTACCAGTCAAATTAAAATCTTTTTGTTCTATTTCTTACATTTTCTTAATAAATTATTTTAGTTAATCACTAGAGATTTAGTTAAATAACATATAAAAAGACATTTTACGCAAAAATTAATTCAATTATATAAAGTCGGAAGAAGTTCAAAAATTAATTCAATTATATAAAGTCGGAAGATGTTGAAATTCTAAATAATAAGGGCACGTGAAGGTCGTCGTGCAAATCGTAGTTGTCGGAGAAAATACATTTAGCAAATTTAAACATGAATATGAAATTTCTTCCATATTCAGTTTGTATTATCACCAAATAAAGAAAAAATAATATTTTATTATTTTAAATTCGCAAAAATTTTACGGGATATTTTGCAAACAAAACAAAAAATAAGATCATACCGTGACATCGGCGTACTGCAAATTTAGACAGTGAGGATTTAAAACTTTTATCCTTTGATATTTATATTTACGAAATGTAATATCAATCATTTTCTATAATTTATTGGCTACATCACGTCAAAAAATTACACAAATACCAGCGATCAATTTTTAAAAACAACATTAATAAATTTCAATTTTTATAAATAAATTTCAAAAACTATTGGGAAAAAGCAGTTGAACAAAATCAAACCAAGGGCAAAACAGCATAACTGAAAAAAACCTTACAAATTAGGGAAAATCAACCAACTTTTAAATTAAAATTTAAATACAGATTTATTACTTAGTCCCGAACCAATAAAATTCTTTATTAAAATGCGAAAAATTAAAATAATGTTAATTTTTAAATAAACTAATATTTAAATTTATGTGAAATATTTTAGATGCGCACAGTTCTGTGTAAAAAATAATTAGGAAGAATTAGTTGGGCGTCAAACGGGCAATTAAATAATAAAGCTTATTTAGTAAGTCCAGCCCAATTAATTCTAAGTGACGGCTCATAACATCAAAAAATAATATAAAGATAAATAAATAACGAAATCAAACAAACCTCACACTGAGAGACTCCTCTCGATAGAAGGCTCTCAAGGAAAACATAATCTAATAATCCAAGGTTCAGCCTAATTCAGGATCAACATAAGCAGCAACGCGACATTCTGTTCGGCTCAATCTACGATCCCGCCATTCAAATCGTGGCGAAATAAAATGAATAAAAGGCTTTAAAGAATGTAAAATATTTCAAAAAAGGTTTAGAATGTTAACAGTTAGCAATTAGCATTGATTAAGTTAGCAGAACTAATAAAATTAGTAAAATGGCCAAATAAAACTTATAAATTAATTAACAAATCATCAGCAGTTATAATGGATTAAATGAAAAAACAATGAAGTGGAAAACGCATCAGTGAACGTAGCACATGCCATGAGTAAATTATGATATCAGATAATTGTGCACTTTATTTTATTTATATTTTAGATATCCAATTTCACTAATGCGTTATATTTTCGAGAATAATTAGAAACAAAGAATGCCAAAAATGTCGACTCTCATTTTGTGGCGGTGTATTATTATTATTAAAAATTAACAACTTCCACAGCTCATTTTGGCAGATGTTTGAAGTAAATTATATTTTGTTAGATCAGAATTTCCTTTATGTCTTTTTCAGTAGCATTTTTACAATATGTAATCAAAGAAATTTTATAACAAATTTACTATTGCAAAAGCAAAATAAAATGCATAAGAAATTTTTTTTAATGTATTTTAAGTTTTCTTCGAGTGTAACTTTTTTTAAATAAAGTATTTAAAGTATTTTTGTAAAACTACTCACCACCCAATAAAAAAAAATCGATGAGTCGATCGAAATATTGGCTTGGCGAGGGCAAAAATTTGTCCACTTTGCCTAAAAAATTTACAAGTTGAAGGGATTCCAGAATGCCAAATAGCGTTACCTCATTCAAGAATATTCATTTATTTGTTTTATGTTTGTGTGAGAATTTTAAAACCATAATTCAATCATCTTTATAATAATATAAATAAAAGACATTTTATTTTGGCTCAACTCAATCAATTTTTTATTTATTGTACGTAAAATTTAATGCATTGTAAGTTAATAACTAAGGTTTATCGTGTATGATATTAATGGAATAGAAATTGTTACTAGGTTTTTTGATTAGAATTAATTAATGAATTTTATTTTATTTGAAAGTGTTTTACTTTAGAGCGGACGTATTAATATTTTAATTTTCGTTTAATTACTTGCTTCATACGTATCTCGATATCCTTGAGTCCCCCTTTGATATGCCAACCATTCGATGATTATCGTGTATCGTAAAATAACACACGGCAAATATTAATAGAATGACAATAAATTGGGTACGAACTTTATTTTTATTTTTTCAATTGTATCTACCTTATTTTTATCTGATGTTGAGTTTTTCTTATTACAAATTAATAAATTAGTAAACTTAAACATAATTTTTGATATTCATTTAATTTATTAGTTGTTTTGTTTTGTTATTGTTCCATAATACGAAGGAATGGATAGCATTGTAATTTTTCATAAATTAAATATTTTAATTATAGTCGTTTTAGTTTTAAATAATGTCTTCCCATTTTTATGATATTATTATTCTTCAATCATCATTTCACCATGGTTGTATTAAGTCTTTAAATGATATAAACTTGTAAATGCTGCGCTTATACCATAGTATAAAAATATAAAACACCAAATGTTCGGTAATAAAACACAAGTTATAGTTAAAAAGCGGAAGGGGCGAACGCTTGCCTGAACAAGATCTCAGACTAGATCAGAATAAGAAAAAATGATAATAATTTTATGGAAAGGCAGCGAAGCATTTCATTTAAAAAGTGAGAATTATTTTATTTTGTTAAAGGAGCAACAGTACAGCTCAAATTTAAGTTTAATAATTTGAGTAATTTTACCATATAAAAAATATAGACTATTTTTGTTTAAACCTAAACATTTAATTATTGCGTTTTAGTTTGATATATCCCCATTTGTAGACCCTATTTTGTTATTATTGTGAGAAAGTGAGTTAAGAAAAAATTAATTTACGCTTCATAATGAAACCGGCATGCATTTAAACGTTTATTTATTGTTTTAGTTCAAAATGCCTTATTTTGTATTAAAAATTTGTTTAATCTTTTCATTTAGGTTTAAAGTAGTTTTTTATATTGCAATATTGTTCAAAAGCATTTTATTGGTAGCTTAAAATAGAACATAAATGTTAAAAATCACAACAATCTTATAATCTGTAATTATGCTGGTCGACAACTTTTCGATATTTTGCAAAAAGAACTTTTCTTATGAATTTTGTCAAAATTTCCTAAATTTCTCTCAACGATTTGGTCTTCCGCGTATGAGTACCTATGTTGAACCTGCTGCCCGTTGAGCCAGCCATCATTGCACTGTTGCGGATCTACTTAACTTCCGACCGAGTCTAATATTTCGAAGCTTTCAAAATAAAACAAAATAAAGCTACAGTCATTCTCCTTTATACAGGGCTGCCAAATGAAAATGTTCAAAAGCCTCATTTGGCAGGCGAAAAAGCCTCATTTATGACCAAAAAACCTCATTTTGCTAAAATCATGTTTTTTTTTGCGCGCGGTTTTCCCAAATACTTTTTTAGTGGGGGGGGGGGTCGGTGGTCCGATAGGCGCCGCCGAGAAAATTTTTCGCATTTTTGACTCGATTTGTTAAGAGATTGCAAATAAATTTGCAGAAGATAGATGCTTTTTTGCTTTAAAAAAAAATTGAAAATGAGGTTTTTTATTAAGAATCCCAATTATTTCAAACCGGAACACGCTTTTTCATTAAAAATGAAAATACACAGAAAAAATGGAAAAACATTACGCCAAATATTCAAAATTTAATAGAAATTTACCATTTATCAGTGAAATTTCTAAAAAGCCACAAAAAACCTCATCAAACTCAAAAAAGCCACAAAATGAGGCTAAACCTCATTTTAAAAATTTAGCCTCATCGGACAATCAAAAAGCCACAAAATGAGGCTAAAACCTCAGATTTGGCAGCCCTGCCTTTATAATATTTAATTGACTTTATTGATGTTTGAACTACATATATGCTTATGCTTCCTAAGCACACCAAACCAAGGCAAATGCATTATGTTAAGCGAAGAGCATGCCGGCAATATTTACTATTCAAATTAAAATTATAAAAAAAACAAAAAATGAAACTATTTACCAGTAATAATAAAAAATATAAATTTGTTTTCAAACTACATTATGTGTTGATATATTGCAATCATTAAGGAATTGATCAAATTTTATTTAAAATAAACGGTTTTCCAAAAACCAAGATTTTGCAACTTATTCCATCTGTGATTTTTACTGTTGAACCAAGTAGCTAGTAGCCTAGCGCTGTGGTACAAAAAAAGCCAAAAAAAAAAATAAAGTAACGAATTAAGCATTTGAAATTTATAAAATGTTTTACTTAAACGCCTTCAAAAATATTTCGATAACATAATGCATTGAAAATCAAAAATGCCAAAACGTGATTTTTAAATTAAGATCTGTTTTTCTGCGAGTCAACTTGCCTGTGGACAAAAAAAACCTAGAGATATTAATTTACTATTTTGAATACCCATACGAAATTAGAAACGTAAAGCAATACAAACTTAAATTTTCCAGAAACACAAAATAATTAAGAAATAATGCAATTGTTACCAAAGAATAATACAATGTGTTTATTTAATTCTTTAACAAAAATTAATAAAAAATACCCCTCTAAAATTGCTTATTTAAATATCATACTCTAGTGTTTTATATAATGTATTGATTATCAATTAGGCACAGTATATATAATAATTAGAAGATTTTATAAATTTTTTAATATTTTAGTTTAAAGGATTCATTACCACGATATTTGTAATGTAAACAATTTTTAATAGTTTTTTCCACATGTTTTTATTTGCTACACGTCGGCACTGAGAACTAAATCAAATTATTTTGTAACTGGTTACTAGTGTATTACTCATGTCTGACAACTATTAAAAAGATTGTAATACATATTGTGGCAAGTCCTTATAACATTTGTTTTTGTTTCTTGAATCGTCAGTCAATTAACAAATGAAAAGCATTTAAAGATTTATTTTATATTTAAGGAAACCGCCGCAAAAACATTACCATAAATGCGAATCTTTATTTTTATTTATTTATATTTTTTTATTCTACTGTGTAATTGCATTTACCTCCGTTAACTAAATAGGTGTAGTATAAATGATCATTTTAAGCCATTTAAAAAAACCACATGTTTTTTTTAATAAATTTTAAATATAAAGGTACTTTGCTATTGATTTTTAATATAATTATTTCTATCAATGTTTATAAAATAATTCGCGTGTAATTTCATAATCCTATGTAATTTTCTGAAGTTTCTCTAAGCACGGCAGCAGAATGTTGTTAATAAATTTCCATTTAACCTCGGCAGCCATGAAATAAACATGTTTCTCAACAGGGCTGTGTCGAAAGTAAAAAAAAAGTCAAAATCGAAAATCGAAACTGAAAAGTTCGAAATTATATACAAAATTTGTTTAGTATCAAAAATGAAAGCACAAATAAAATATTAAATTCATTAAATAGAAAAATAAATTAATTTAATTAGTAAGTGTCGGCGCAAATTTAGATTTTTGATTAAATTATATTTTAATCATGAGTGAATTGTTGTCTAATAATTCTCCTTAACCGACTTAAAGAAGCAAATGAATTAAGTTTTCGAAATGCTTATAAATAAACTTGTATTCACATATTTGTCCACACAAAAATTGACGACGCTTAAATTAATATTTTATTTTATATTTATGATTCAGATAAGGTTAAAATATTTTTTAATTTTTGACGTTCAAAGTAGTATACATTTTTTATAAAGGCTCAAAAAAACTTACATTACTTTTATTTATTAAACCAAAAATAAAACAAATTTTTTAGTATAGTTTTAAATAAAAATACCATACATATTTGTGTTCTGCTAAAATCAAAACTATGGCAAGACCACTGCCCATCGCCAAAAATTTAAAAACCGGGACCTCCGACTTTCGAAATTATTTTCGAAAAACAGCCCATTTTTGTCGAAATCGAAAACAAAAGGAAAAAAACGTTGAAAATCGAAATTCGAAAATCGAAATTTCGACACAGCCCTGTTTCTCAAAGTATTTGTGTTTTATTGCTATTTAGTTAAACTTTTAAATAATTTATACATCATTTTTCCTTTCAATTTATGATTCTTAAATTATTATCGTCTTTTGCTAACATTTTTAATCATTTAATATCAATTTAAGAGTTTTTTTAATTAATAAACATTTGCAGTTTAACCTTTTGTTAATTGTTATGAAAATTATTTTTAATTGATGGCTACAGATTTTTGATTGTGAATTTTATTCATAGCAACTCATAAGTTTATTTATTTTAAACATTTATTCCGTTTTTAGTGTTATTTACATACATAGTGCTATTTAACTTGTATAAAAATAATGGATGTGTTACTTTGTTATATAATATTATCATTTGCAGTTATAGTTTTAGTTTCTAAATTTTATTGTAGTTTTTTCTGCTTATGTTGTGTCCAAAGTTAACATTTTTTTTCGTTAACAAGGATATTTCTAGAATTTTATTTCCAAATTATGCTAATTAAAAACTTCTAATATATTTGTTATTCCATCGTGTATAACTTTTTATTTGGCCGCATCGTTATATTGATAAGAGTATTAGAAAAATGGCCGGTCTTGAGAGTTTTTTTGGCCTTTTAGGCGTCCTTGTCTAAGCTTTTCTTGTGACAGTATGGAATTCAATATTGCATGGTTTTAAATTATATTTTGCATAATGTTAAACTCGATTAAAAGTTGTCTACGTCATATCTACACTTATGTAGTTACTGCAAAAACATTAAAGGTTAATAACCTGTTTCACAACTTGACTGATGACCCAAAGGACTAACCAGATGTATGGCTGTTTTGTTTAATATAAAGTCTTAAATAAATATAAGTTTTAATATATATTTTGGTGTGCTATTAAGACTTTTATTTTTCTCAGAAGTACAACTAGTTTCATATTTATATTTTTAATGCTACTTGATTAATATTTCAAAACCATGATCTTGACTCACAATTTTATAAAATTTATATTTTTTTATCATAATTACAAATTTGATATTCATGCAATAAGCAACAATTTTCTTCAATACTCCTTCTCCAAGAATTCGGAACAATAAATATTT